>JAFVLL020002846.1:0-20103 GCA_021397915.2 Tor tambroides | reverse complement strand
TCAGACAGACAGACAGACAGACAGACACAGACAGATATATATATATATATATATAGATAGATAGATAGATAGATAGGTAGACAGACAGACATATATATAGACAGACAGACAGACAGAGATAGATAGATAGATAGATAGATAGATAAATAGATAGATAGATAGATAGATAGATAGATAGATAGATAGACAGAAGGACAGACAGACAGACAGACAGATAGATAGATAGATAGATAGATAGTCAGACAGACAGACAGACACAGACAGATATAGACAGATAGATAGGTAGACAGACAGACATATATATAGACAGACAGACAGACAGACAGAGATAGATAGATAGATAGATAGATAGATATACAGATAGATAGACAGACAGATATATATAGATATAGATAGACAGACAGACAGACAGACAGATAAACAGACAGATATAGATAGATAGACAGATATAGATAGATAGACAGACAGACAGACAGACAGACAGAGATACATAGATAGATAGATAAATAGACATCTTTTTTCGAGTGCATGTATTCATACAGATCATAAGGCTATTCTCAGTTAAGTCAGTAAAGTTTATCAAATCCAATTTAAATGACAAATGAGCTTCTCATCTTTTAACTCTATAACACGCTATAACACCAGGATGTCAATCAGGCTATTCTGAGTCCTAGGAGAGGTTAAACTCCAGCATCTCTGAACAAACCCAGCTTTGTTTGCTGTTCTTTGTGCAATTCACCCTTTTAGTAGCTTAAGGGCCCCAAAGGGTCAACGCAAGTGTGTTGAACAGTAGAGCGTTTCCTGACACACAAACACTAATTCCAGATAAAGACCCAGAAAAAGGGGCGACGGACCGGATCACCACTGTGAAAGGAAACGGCCACACTTTCTTGACCTGAAGAGGGTCGGTCTAATTCGTCTCTCACCATGGAGGAAAGTCTGGCTATTTTATGAATAGGCCGCCTAGCAACCGGCGACAGGGGGTATACAAAAGGACAATGAGGAAAAAGTGTGCCAATTCAGTCAATTCAAGAGAGTTTTGGGCTTGATGGCACAAGACCTTATAAATAACACATCAGGACTACAGAAAGTACCCTCATAGCCAAAAACAATAATAACAGTTAGAATTAATTATATAAAATTTGTATAATATGTGTGTGTGTGTATATATATATATATATATATATATATATATGTGTATATATTTAAAACACAACATATTATATTATACAAATTTTATATTATTAAAATTATGTATAATATATATATATATATATATATATATATATTCATTTTTAAATCAATTGACAACCCTATTTAAATTTTGTATATTTGTCCCACATTTCCTAACTACAAGAATTAAGAATATCTTATTTTTCTTTTTTGAAAAATCAGGCTGACATGATGACAGTCAATCTTTGCAGTCCTTGGAATAAAAATGCTGCTGCAACTGATGTTTGGAAGTTACTATTATGTAACTTTCTGGAATTTCTTGTGTTTTCAAGGCAGGAAAAAACAAAAAAAACAAACAAACATTTGCTTCTACTGCAGAAACTGCGCAAAGTGATATATAATCTGCTGTAAAAGTGGTGACAACCAGTCAAGAAGTGATCTTTGCAGCGGACATTTCGTGGAAAAAGCGATCAGAGGCTGTTTTTGGCAGGGTGGCTGGTGATTAGAGCAGAGATCTTGTAAAGCAGGATGCTAATTGTGCTAATTCACTGGCCAGACTGGAATAATGTTTACGCTTAGCAGGGATTTCTGTCTTATTCCAAACATCCCGTTTCATTGTAGCTGATTACTTTACTGAGAAAGAGTGGACAAAATGTTAGTCAGGGAGACTATTTACAGAGAGAAATAATATCATAATATCAGCTATTTACTTACTGAACTCACAAAACAACGTCATTGCAAACTACACTTCAACATCATTTGTAATTATCTGTCTATCTATCTATCTATCTATCTATCTATCTATCTATCTAGATATATTTGTAAATTTTTAAATAAATAAGACAATGATACTACTACTACTACTAAATATTATTATTATTATTATTATGTACACTTTTTTTCAAATAACATTAAATAAAACAGACAAAAATGTTATTTTAAAAACATTTTAACATTTAATATGATTTATGTTGCTAATCTTTTATGCACTCAAATATCCTTAAAACCCTATGTTTTAAATATGAATGTTAAATATAAATATAATACATAATAATATACAATTTCATATGAATTATTATAAGTTTTAATTTAATTTTTTGTCTTGTCATATACATATCAAATTCACATGACAATTTAAAATATATACATTTTAAACAAATAAATTAATATCAAATGATGATAATAATAACAATAATAATTTGTACATTATTAGCATTATTATTATATAAGTTGATGGCTGAAATTATTTGTTATATCAAATATATAACAATAATTATAATAAATAAATATACATATATATTTACATCTTTAAATAATAATAATAATAATAATAATAATAATAATAATGTTATTATATCAACTTTTTAAAATAACATTAAATGAAACAGACAAAATAACATTAAGTAAAACATTTAAAACATAAAATTTGAATAACATTTTAACGTTTAATAATATTATTTATGATGCTAACCTTTCAAGCACTCAAATATCCTAAAAGTTGGTGAAATTGCCATTTTGACAGTAGGTCCTGTTCAAATATGGAAAGGAAAAAAAAAAACCTTTGATTTACACTAAACATAGTGAAAGTGTCTATTGAGAGAATATGAACTTGGCTTATAAAGTAGAATATAAATCACTGCCAAATTCTACTGTATGATGATGATCACATTTTGCTCATGCAGCACCAATATTGGACTACTGTATAAACGAAAATGCCACAAAATCAATAAAAAACACTTATATTGGGATACGTTTCCTCTTGACATGGGCCGTTAGAGTTTACTATCTCAATATCCTAATCTTAGATGACGAGAGCTATAGCTAAACGAGAAACTATGACGAAACTGCGTCTGCAATCAGAAACATATGTGTAAATGTGATAATCCCTTTAATACACATACAATCACAGCTCTGTTTATGTCTACGTGTATTTTAAGCCAAAAATTAAAACAACACGACATTGTTGCGGCATCAAACTAAACAAACCACAGGCGTCTGTTTCTGTGAAAACATCTCATGACACAATGAATCATTCTAATCGAGGCTCGACTAATGAATGCTGGCAAGACATCCACAGCTTTTTATTTGCGTGTTTAATAAATGTCATGACCATAAGCTTTCCATAAATCAGCAGCGACCTGCCAAGATGGTGTTCACAATCCACTATCCATCATGGCGTAATTAATGCCTCGCTCCCTCATCTCCTTTGCTTTCATATGAGTCAGACTTCCCATGATGCCTCGGTGAAGCCCTTCTGAGACAAACTGGAGAGAGGCACATTTTAGAAACACATAGGGTATTTTTATACTCCTTAATGTGGCCAAAATCATACAGACATATTTTTTCTGTCATACGATATGCAAACATTGGTTTTAATGTGCTTATGTTACAGTTCGCTACTCTTGCATGCTGAATTAATTAACAAATCAACCAAAAAACTGGAGAAATATGTAACATCCAAGCTAAATCACACCCGATACACATTACTTTTTTTTCTTTGTTTTTTACTGCATACAGATTTCCTCTGGAATTAAAGGTAGGATTATTTAAAAAATGCTAAGAACCTTGGAAGAGGAGAGATAAAGAAAAAAACAGAAAGAGAAGGTAAAAAACACTTTCCAGTGGCTAAAGTTGATCAAAATGAAGAGCTCCTGTGGTGCCATCTGGTTCTCAGTCCTAATTCGTAGGTATCCAGCATGCATAGAAAGATTAAGGAGTGACCTGCGTTAACCTGGCAATTCAAATAATCACAAAAAATGGGGGAAAAAATCTCCTAGGCAGAAAACGGAAATCCCAATGTGGCCTCAGAATTAGGCTTTCGTGGGCAATTCTATGTCCAATCATTAAAAAAAAAAGCACTCTTATTTATTTATATATTTATTTATAATATGTATTTCAGACATTTATTTGAAAACAAAACATCATGTTCTAATAAAAATGTGACTAAGAATGAAAAATTATTAAAATACATTCATATTTAAATAATATATTATGCAAAATAAAATATATTAGCTTTATATTATAAAATAATATATTGTATCTAAATAATATGGTATATATAGTATATATCTAATAATTTTATTGTCTTATATATAAAATTAGTAGATATGTAGTATATATATCTATTTATTATTTTTTGACAAAAAAAACCTTTCAACAATCATGATCATGTTCTAATAAAAATGTGATTTAAGTATGACTAGAAAAATTTGAAAATAATTAATTACTTAAAATATAAATAAAATGTATTAGCTTTATAATTATAAAACAATATATTTTAAATAATATAGTATATAGTATATATCTATTTATTTTTTAAATCCATTCATAGGCAAGCAAACAAAACAAAACCATTTTGTGTTGGAATTTCCTCAGCACAAAACAAAACAAAAAACAAAACAAAACAAAACCATTTTGTGTTGGAATCTCCCCAGCACAAAACAAAACAAAACCATTTTGTGTTGGAATCTCCCCAGCACAAAACAAAACAAAACAAAACAAAACAAAACAAAACCATTTTGTGTTGGAATGTCCCTGGCATCAAAACAAAACAAAACAAAACAAAACAAAACAAAACAAAACAAAACAAAACCATTTTGTGTTGGAATCTCCCTGGCTTCAAAACAAAACAAAACAAAAAACATTTTATGTTGGAATCTCCTTGACTTCAAAATGAAATGAAAAACAAAACAAAACAATTTTGTGTTGGAATCTCCCTGGCTTCAAAACGAAACGAAACGAAACAAAACAAAACAAAACAAAACAAAATAAAACCATTTTGTGTTGGAATCTCCCTGGCTTCAAAACAAAACAAAACAAAACAAAACCATTTTGTGTTGGAATCTCCCAGGCACAAAACAAAACAAAAAACAAAACAAAACAAAACCATTTTGTGTAGGAATCTCCCTGGCTTCAAAACAAAACAAAACAAAACAAAACCATTTTATGTTGGAATCTCCTCGACTTCAAAATGAAATGAAAAACAAAACAAAACAATTTTGTGTTGGAATCTCCCTGGCTTCAAAACAAAACAAAACAAAACAATTTTGTGTTGGAATCTCCCTGGCCCAAAACAAAACAAAACCATTTTGTGTTGGAATCTCCCTGGCATCAAAACAAAACAAAACAAAACCATTTTGTGTTGGAATCTCCCAGGCACAAAACAAAACAAAAAACAAAACAAATCCATTTTGTGTAGGAATCTCCCTGGCTTCAAAACAAAACAAAACAAAACAAAAAACAAAACCATTTTATGTTGGAATCTCCTCGACTTCAAAATGAAATGAAAAACAAAACGAAACAATTTTGTGTTGGAATCTCCCTGGCTTCAACAAAACAAAAGAGAGAATTAAAAGAGAGAATTAAAGGTATATATAGTGGAATCTAATATTCACACGTCAAAGAGCATTTGCTCTGTTTACTCATAACAAATGATGTTTTATTTACGCATAACAAATTATGTTATGTTTCTCTGAAGGATAAAAGAGAGAGAGGGGGAATGTAACCGCTGGTGCCATGACCCGGAGTTGAAGAATATAAATAAAGACAGAAAAAGGGAGGAAAAAACAACAGTGCACTATGAAGAAGGGCCAGTCTAATTGGGGTCTTGTTTTAGTTGCCGTCTCTCTGATAACACAGAAAGCTTCCTGAGGCATTGTAAGTGCTGCAAACACTGACCTACATTCAGTCTTACAATGTTCCTCCCTCCCTGGGGAGGCCTTTAGAAGTTGTTTATGCTGATCCAGAGTCAGTCGCTACAAAAAGGTGAGATCTGAGATCATTTTCATACTCCGTTGTACACAGGAAAAAATAAAATAAAACTAAGATAAATTAAAACATAATATATATTATACAATATTCCTGATAAATAAAAGCTATAATAAAAAAAAAAATAAAATAAAAAATAAATAAATAATAAAATAAAAGTCTTATATTTATTTCACCTGGAAATCAACCTATAATTTTGTTTTGTTTTTTATTATATTTTCAAAAAATTCAGCATTTCCCTTCTGCATTTAAAAATAATTGTATTGTATTTTATTACAATTATTAGTAAATATATTAATACAATTATTAGCAATATACATTCCAGGCTAGTAAATGTATATTTAAAGAAATTATGTTCTAATAAAAATTTGACACGATTGTACACAAAATATCAATCCACTGCATTCACTGGCTAAATAAAATAAATAAATAAAAATCTATAATAAAATTATTTTTAAATAATTATCTAAATAAATTAAATATATTAGCTATTTTATAATTATAAAATAATATATATATATTATATAAATAATCTATTTATTTTGAGATATCAAACTGCTGTTGGATAGCACTAATGATTGTAATGTTTAAAAGTTAATCGAATGACAAGTCATACTAATTATCCCTGCATTAACATAAACAATGTCATCACTGATGTTGCAACGACAATAATTGTACAGTCAGTCATTACTATAAAATGACAACAAAAGATGATTCACAAACTTGGCTACATGCACATAATTCATCAGTCGTTCACCTGAACAGCCATTTTAAACTCCACTTCCTTAAATAAACACACCCCTCCATTTTATAAATTCTTTAAGCTCGTTATGTTTAATTATTCATGCCTCAGAAGAGGCCCGTTCCCGCAGTGCAGCGCAGCACGTACGTCTCCATTCCCGAGTCAAAGAGACAATGACATATTTATCCAATAACACTGCGGTTACAGACGCAAATTTGCTCCGAGTTTGTTATTTGTTGTCTGAAGGGAAAGAAAGAGTAATGCTTTTGCTGAAGAACTCACACGATCAAGCGTGGACGTATTGTTATGATGTTCCCTTCATAAGCTGGAAGGGAAAGACGCACAAGAGATTCAGCCAGAAGCTTTGTGTGCGAATACAGAAAACGAAGGTTATAGTGTTGACGCCGATGCTTTTCTACACTCAAACCCCAAAAACAAACAAACAAACCTCCTGGAGGAGACGGAGCAGCACAAATGTGGCACTAACAAGCAAAACAACAAAGCGAAACCGATCAGCTCGAGTATGTAAATATGGAAACAGAAATACATATTTAAGAAAAAAGACTATTTACCAACAATGTTTGTCTGTCTGTCTATTTGTTTATCTGTTTGTTCATTTATCTATCTGCTCACCTATCTATCTGTTTATCTATTTATCTTTCTGTCCATCAGTTTGTTTGTTTGCTCATTTATGTTATGCCCATCTGTTTATTGTTGTCTGTTTATCTGCCCATTTGTTTTTCTGTCTATCTGTTTATCTGTGTATTAATTTGGTTGTTTATCTATTTGTTCATTTATCTATCCACACCTGTCCGTCTGTTCATTTGTCTATCTTTTGTGTCTGTCTGTTTGTTTATCTATTAATCTTTATCTATCTGCTTATTTATCTATATATCAGTTTGTGTGTTTATGTATCTATTCATTTATCTGTTTATGTATTTGTTCATTTATCTATTGCCCAGCTGTTTATTTCTCTATCTATCTATCTATCTATCTATCTATCTATCTATCTATCTATCTTTTTTGTTTATCTCTTTTCTATCTATCTATCTATCTATCTATCTATCTATCTATCTATCTATCTATCTATCTCTTTTTCTTTGTCTGTTTATCTCTCTATTAGTTTTTCTATCTATCTATCTATCTATCTATCTATCTATCTATCTATCTATCTATCTATCTTTGTTTATCTCTTTTCTATCTATCTATCTATCTATCTATCTATCTATCTATCTATCTATCTATCTATCTATCTATCTATCTATCTATCTATTGTTCATTAAATCTATCTATAATCTATCACCTATCTATCTATCTATCTATTGTTCATTAAATCTATCTATAATCTATCACCTATCTATCTATCTATCTATCTATCTATCTATCTATCTATCTATCTATCTATCTATCTATCTATCTATCTATCTATCTGTCTGTCTGTCTGTCTATCTATCTATCTATCTATCTACTTCTTTTTCTTTGTCTGTTTATCTCTATTAGTTTTTCTATCTATCTATCTGTCTATCTATCTATCTATCTATCTCTTTTTCTTTATCTCTCTATTAGTTTTTCTATCTATCTATCTATCTATCTATCTATCTTTGTTTATCTCTTTTTTATCTATCTATCTATCTATCTATCTATCTATCTATCTATCTATCTATCTATCTATCTATCTATCTATCTATCTATCTGTCTGTCTGTCTGTCTATCTACTTCTTTTTCTTTGTCTGTTTATCTCTATTAGTTTTTCTATCTATCTATCTATCTATCTATCTATCTATCTCTTTTTCTTTATCTCTCTATTAGTTTTTCTATCTATCTATCTATATCTATCTATCTATCTATCTATCTATCTATCTCTCTATCTATTTTTGTTTATCTATCTATCTATCTATCTATCTATCTATCTATCTATCTATCTATCTATCTCTCTTTTTCTTTATCTCTCTATTAGTTTGTCTATCTATCTATCTATCTATCTAGTTTAGGTATTCAGTAAGTGTAAAACATTGCAGTCTATAAGTTAATAAATTAAGGCATTTAAGTTGTTTGCATTTTCAGTTGTCTATAGCATAATATGATATTTGCGTCTAAAATGCATTGCATTACGGCACGGTGCTACAACAGTTACTGCCAGTCTCAGCTACATGCACATCCAGCCACATGGACAAAGACACATGAAGTCATGGGGCGGTACGTGAACTCACCAGAAAAGAAGTTCTTAGCGCGTAGATAACTGACACTGAGCCGCAGGATGGAGAGTTTGTCCAGGCTGCTTGTGACCTCCTCTGGAAACGGAAGGAGACTGGCCAATCGGTCCAACTCAGAGTTCAACCGATCTCGATGACGCTTGGATGGGTTAGACTTCACCCCTGCAGCTGGGGGCTGCTTCACCCTGAGGATGTTTCATAAAAACACTTCTTAAGATCATATTCAGCAGTGTTTTTCAAATGCAAGCTCTGTTTGGACAGAATCACGGACAGCATGTAAATACAGAAGCCACATTCACAAGTCGTGCATTTATTTGCACAGGCTGTTGTTTTTACTAAATTTACTCAGTTGTCAACTTTCATATTCTGCCTGTCATGTTAATAATTTTGCATATTGTTGTGTCTGTGCCATTCTTGGTCATAATAATACATTTCAGTGTTTGATTTTAAGGAAATTTGTGTGAACCTTTGTACAACATACAAATTTGGGTCACCACCCTAACGTAAAATCTGAGCCCTGATACACACACACACACACACACACACACGTCACAGATCCATACACACAGAGTTATTGCGAAACAATTTATCTGTTACTGTAAATATGAATAGAAGATTTTATTATAGATAAACGATATCAGTGTAAATCAAAGATATCAATACAAAAAGGAAAAACTGTAACGAAACAATCACTACAGACACTAAAGCGATTTTAGACAAATGTAGCTGATTGAAATATTGTAGATAATAAAATATGAAAAATCTTTTAAAAATAAAATAAATAAATAAATAAATAAATAAATATTCTTAGGAATTCTGTTATCTAAGAGTATAAAATAAGCTCTGAATGGTTTAGATATAAAACCAATAATGACACTTAAAACCAATAATAGGTGGCAAAATTATATCTAATTAAAATTAATTAAACATATACATTTAATTATTAGCAATATAAATTCTAGTCTAAATCTAAAACGCTTACATTTAAAAAAACGTGTTCTAAAAAATGTACGCAAACATTGTGTATGCAAAATATCAGTTTACTTTACTGCATTCACTGTCAAAATAAAATATAATAATTTATATAAACTATTATGCAAAACAAGCTTTATAATCACATTGGCTTATGTATATTAGCTTTAGAATTATATAACTATATTTAAATAATCTAGTATCTGTTTATTTTGAGACATCTAACTCCCATCAAAATATCATTGTGTTCTAATAAAAATGTGGCATAATTTTACGCAACATAAAACGCAAATAAAAATAATTCTTAATAAAATAAAATATTATGCAAAATAAAATACATTACCTTTATAATTCTAAAATAATATAATGAATATAATACAATTATATAACATGCTATATACATTATATAAAATAAAATATTTTCCCAGACTTTTATCTGATTTGCAGGATTGGTGTTCACAACTGAATTTTAGGGCTATAATGTATAATATAACATAGGCCTAATATAATATAATATAATATAATATAATATAATATAATATAATATAATATAATATATTAACATGTATTTGTCCTCTGTTTGAACACTATAGCTTCATTTGATAAAAAACGGAAACGAAAAGGACAAACCACCTTATACAAGTTACATGAAAACGGCAATATAATATCACGATGCACATATTAACAAATATTGAAACACTGGGTTCGAATATTTAATATCAGTGATGCTTTGATGATAGAATAATAAAAGTAAATATAAATATTTACTTTAGACAGATGGGCCTAAGAGAGTAGATTACACTTGCGATTTGGGTCAGACGAACATTAAACTGTACTGTCATTTTGAGTCAGAAATACCAACAAAACCATAAATTATAAAATAGACTATCTATACATTCATCACACACACACACACACACACACACACACACATTTATTTTTATAACTTACGTTCTTTGCACTGGTTTTCTTCTTTTTCGTCCTGCATACATGTTTAAGGCGTCTGGACAGTCCAACTCTTCAGCTCCAATGAATTCAACCCACAAATTTACAACAGATAAAATCCCAGTCTTTTCACTCAAACAAAAAAACTGTAAATAAGAAAAATCAGTTTTCTTGCACAGGTCATGGGCGTTAAAATTCAAAAATCCGAAGTATTCTAATAAATATAATATTGTATAAACTGTGCAAAAAAGGCACCCAGAATCCCTACTGCCTCAAACTGCATTTAATATCAGTCTAATAAATTTAAAACGCCAAAATAGCGTTAAAAAAGTGTAATTCCTCTTTAAATATACTTCAGAATTCATAGGAGAAGTGACAGCAGGTCTTCTTCATCATATTCGTCATGCTGCTGAGTTTGTATAAACAGCCATCTAAAGTCATATGCTTGGAAAAACAATACATTATTATCTATATTTACACAGAACAAGCAAAATAAACCAAATCCACAATCATAATTTGTTCCAGCTTCGTGTCTAATTCATTTTGTCCGAGCTGCTCCTCTAAATCCCCCAACTGCGCGCCCCCGACATCAGCTTGCAGGGGCACGCGCATTTGGTTGACCAGGCAACCGGCACAGATTTGCGCAGGAGCGCGCGCAGAGCATCAGAGGCCACGGTTTAAAGGCAAAGGGGAAAAATCTCCTAGGATACAGGACGTCAGGGTTTACGTCTCTTGTGATTGGTCAACGCACTTCAAAATTGCCATTACTCGCTTATGAATATTAATAACGAAACGTGACGCGCAGAGGATTTGCAGAAAACAGACGTTGGCCGCAACGAATCATAGTATGGGGAAGAATTAGATTATGAATATTAATGAGATTATATGATGGGCGCCCCGGGAAGGTTACCAAGAAATGCTGGTGAGTCTGATTAATATTAATTAGTCTTCTGCAGGGCCCAACTGTTACATTGGACAAAATTTGGAACCCCATTCAAAAATTTCTTGGACTCTTTAACCTCACTAGATTCAGATTGAGTTTGTTCAGTGTGTGAATGTTTACATTTATGTACAGTACAGCAAGGTTGTGTGTATGCATGCGCGTGTGTGTGTGTATATATATATATATCTATCATTTTTTCCCCTTTCTCTCTTTTCTCATTTGAAGACTTACGTTGTTATATACTTTTCATAAATTATTACATTTATCTCATATAGTCTTATTATAGATGATACAGTGTCTTGTAAATCCTCCTGAGGGGTTTATGGGTGGGGGGAGGTTATATGTTTTAGTTTTGGTATGGATTCTCTTTATTCAGTGGGGTTAAACGTGGGAATAAGAAAAAAAATATAATGCAGACAATGTCCTCTTCACTATATTGTTCTGTGGTATATATTTGTCTGTGTAATAATAAAACGTGGAAAAAGAAAAATATTAATTAGTCTTCTGGGCAATTCTAGCCAATCATGGAGCAGAGAACCTCGCAGTTTTGATTTATTTATTTAAAATTATTTATTTTAAAATTATGTTTTTTAAAGTACTACAAATCGATACTAACATGTTCCATAATTTGAATCTAAATGTTTTAAAATAAAATTCACTCCCTAACAAATTCAAATTCTATTTTTAATCGTATGAAGGAAAAAAAAAAGCACCATTTTTATTCTTACGTGCCTCATGTTTGCAAAAAAGGAAAAAAATGAACTTGCAACACGGTGAAATCCCGGGGTTAATTTCCTTTTTGCAAGCTTCTGTTATGCCGCATCATTTCCTGCTCATTCGGAAGCTTTATTATAATGCTGTTCGACATTTATTGACTATAACGACGGTATTATATAATACTTGTTTATGGACCACAGCAAAATCCCTTTAAATGCATGCAAGCTACTGGCTCTTTCATACACATTGCACACATCTGTTTTATACGCATGTATTTAAAGAGCAGTAATGAATAAAAGATGATTCGAAAATGATTGCATATCGCCCCAATTTGGTTCTAGGACACCCTATAAAACTGTGGTCGACCACACCGCGGAGTTACAAGAAAACACATATGCAACGTTTATTTCTTTCTCTTTTTTTGCCAGCGAAAAGATTAATGTCTACTTACCTTCCTAAAAGTTTCACTTTACACTAGCAGTACAGTATATACCGCTGAAATAGTGTATTCTGGCACACATTCAAAATATATACATTAGCGCCCCCATGTGGTTAACTCACTATCTATCTATCTATCTATCTATCTATCTATCTGTATCTATATGTCTGTCTGTCTATCTATCTATATATGTCTCTGTCTATCTATCTATGTCTGTCTGTCTATCTTTATCTATATATGTCTGTCTGTCTATCTTTATCTATATATGTCTGGCTGTCTATCTATCTATCTATCTATCTGTCTGTCTGTCTGTCTATCTATGTCTGTCTGTCTATCTATCTATATATGTCTGTCTGTCTATCTATCTATCTGCATTTATATGTCTATCTATCTATCTATCTATCTATCTATCTATCTATTTCTAGATAAATAGATAGATATATGTGCCTTTCTGTCTGTCTATCTATCTATCTATTTCTAGATATAGATATATGTGGCTTTCTGTCTGTCTGTCTATCTATCTATCTATCTATCTATCTGTATCTATATATGTTTGTCTATCTATCTATCTATCTATCTATCTATCTATCTATCTATCTATCTATCTATCTATCTATCTATCTATCTATCTATCTATCTATCTATCGGTCCGCATTTACACAGATGTCCAGCAAAATAACCAGCTCAAGCCATTGAGTCATCGACCCCTTTTTAATATTATAAAGATATCAATGAGAGGCACAACAAAAATGAATTATTTGATAATACAAATATAAAACAAACGAGAGCTATATTTTATATATAGATATATATATAATATAGAGTGTGTGTATAGCCTGTATTTGTGGGACATCCATTACGCATACAGATTTTACAGTTGTGTGGAACAATGTACAAAATAAGATATAGGGTACACGTATAAGCATTTACTATGCTGGGTGCACAAGCAAAGAAACAAACATACAATGATACAACAAATAAACAAAGATACTGCATTTAGAAAGGCCTCACAAACACGTCATTATGCAAGAAGCAGGCATCTGAAGTGCTATTATTTCTTCCTAAGGGATTCGTAGTTTAGTAGTGAAGGGGAAGACGTCCTAACAAGTGTGTGTATGAGCGATTTTTTGGCACTGGGGGATTTTAAATGCTGTTAGTGAGGTCAATTCATCGTTTACTGGTGCTTATTCCACTTCTAACCTATTTTATTCAATGGCACTTGAAGGCACAGGAAATGAAAGGTCATTTTCTGGACCACTAAACCTTGTCTAGTCCCAAATAACTAATATTTAGGCACCTTAATGAAGTCGTGAAACTGTCCTAAACAGCCTCCTAAGTAGATATGCAGGATTTACGCAACAAGTAATTTGTCTGTTATCATTAAAAACTACATTTCAGTTAAAAAATATCAGATATTTAATACAGTGGTTCTCAACTGGTAGGTCGCAGCCCAAAATCGGGTCGCAGGTCTGTTTTGATTGGAAAAATATGACCTAGACACCACAATGTGTTTTCAACAGCAACTTACTGGCTGCAGAAATTAATATAAGTTTAGTGATTTATTTTTATTTAATATTAAATTAATGTTATTAAACATCTTATTAAATTAAGGGCATTAAAGTAAGCAAAGCAAAGAAAACAGAATATAATTTTTATTTTTTTTTAATTGTGCGTCTTTTTCAATTTCACACAAAAAGTGTGAAAAATTTTAACTGAGAGCATTTAAGATACAGAAAATGCTAGCTATGAATTTAACAAAACAAAGGAGTCATTTTGTACAATAATGGCCAGTGGCTTTTGTACAATAAATGCCACTGTAAAGTCCTGAAGCAAAGCCATTTGAGAACCACTGATTTAATATACAGCACTGTGGATGGAGCTACCCAGCGCAAGAAGAGGTTTCATAGGCTGGTTAGGACATGGCGTAATAGATATTTTAAAGCATGAAAATGAACATCAGAGCAAACCAAATCCATCGCTATTATTTGTGCGTAATCAATCTGTCAAGTGATTAACCATTAACCAACCATCAATCAAACAATCTTCTAACGATTACTAACCTCCTCTCTTAGCCAGCAGACATCTGGCAATAAAACACAGAACGCTCTTATTTACATCACAACTCCTTTAGTTTTCGGTACAAACGAATCCAAAGGGGAAAAAAAGTCGCTAATCTTGGAAAAACGAAAGCTGTTTGAAGGCACTTAAGAAGACGGGCAGAAAGTGTCCTGTAACTCTTGAACTGTGAGGCTATGTACAACACTTAGCAAACTAGCATAATCGATTCCGTCCATGCAAACAACAACCAGTTGTTAAAAACATTGCTTCTCAGATTCAATTATAGCTGCCATTTCAATTCCTTTCCTCCTCTGCAAGCCACGATCATTTCGTCCAAAGAGAGTGAAGACGGGAGGGAAATAAGTGGAATATCCTTTGGGCAGAAAGAAATTAAGGCACACAGTGTTCCCATTTCAGATGATGAAAGGAAAAAGCTTTGGGTGCATGAGTTTGAGGGTTGTATATATTCGCTGTTATTATCACACCATACTCTCTGTTCTTACTGCAGGGAGAAAGAATAAATCTCAGAAGCAACAGTGGTCAAAATTAAGGCTTTTCAAAAAGTTCATTTTGTACAACAAAACCAATCAGTCATATTTCTATAGCTACAGAATCTCATACAAATATGTTTTGGTATATATATATACACACATTCAAAGTGCTGATACAATCAAATCAAATGGCTTTGTATTCTTTCAAAATAAAGCCCAAAGTGTACTTCGTTTTACCAAAGTTTACTACGTTATATACTCCATGTGATGTTGGGCGCCAACGCAGCCTGTCGACACATGCGCTCTTGAAAGCTTCATCCATGTCCAGTGTCTGCTCTATTTTTCCCCATAAGTCATGGCTGATAACAAATATTTTTGAACAACTGATTACTGCAAAACAAATGAAATGCACGTGCAACCTGTGCGTACAAAGTACATGTGCTTACAAAAATCGGGTGGTGCGCGTACAATTCTGCACTATAACGCTGTCCATCGTGTACGCGTAAATAATGAAGTATACTTTGGGCTTAAGGCACAAAGGGCCTGCAAACTTTGGGCCACATTCACGAAACAGAATTTCCGTGGAAATCGCATTCAATTTAATGTGTAATATTTATGCAAAACTAATTTTCCGAATGATTCGCAGAAATCACTTTTTTTAACACATTCCCTACATTGCGCTTGTTCTAAACTTTTTGGCTGCTGCTGCATTTCCTGATTGACCAAGAACGGCACTACAGACAAATAAAGACTATCACTGTGGTCAGAAAAAAAAAATCAAATCTTCTCTCAACAAACATTTACTTTTGTTTGGGATCCTTCTTGATGACTAGTCTGTTTTGTCTTTAGAAGACTCTCTTTTTCTGTCTTTCGATTTTACCTTTCTTCTGGAGGCAGGATACGCTGGCTGCTGTGATTCTCATGGCACGCAACACGATTTAAGAATTCCTAGAATTCTTCCATATAAGCGTTAAAGCAAACAAAGCAAGAGCGTAGTCAGCAAATTAAAAGTGGACAAAAATGGCTCAATGGCATTTCCATAATTTCGATTATATGCATAAAAAAAGTACAAAAGACAATTTTTAAACAAACAGACAAAAAAAACCTGTACAATAAATGATAAGCGATAACATTCAGATATTGTTGTAATACACATGAAACATATGGTTAACGTAACCATAAAAGGGTGGCAAGAGCAGACGGTACTAAAGATGTTGCGGGTTTGTTTTTACTCTTTGAATGGAAAAAGTGTTGTTTAGAAGAAAAAGTGGCCTGGGACTATTCATTTTGCACGCATTACCCAAATTTTTCCTTGGGCGACTTTACAACTAGCAGTGGGTGGAGCTTCAGGGAAGTTCTGGGACAATTTTGCAGTCAACAAATCAACGATTTGCTCCGACAGTCCAATGGTGCCACAGAGGCCATCAGTAGAGTATTAATTTCTTTCGAGAAAGTGGGGTACACATTGATAACACTAAGGTTAAAGGTCTACAGTTGGCCAATTTCACCTTCTCAAGTGCACAGTTGGCAAAATAAAAGGGTCTGGCTGAGGCCGTTGCCCTCTCTGAGACAGACTTTCCCTTTTTGAGTCGAAACTTACCCCCATAAATAGCATCTTGTGTGCACCTTGAATTTCCTCAGAATTTCATCCCTGAAATGAAAAGGTTCCACCGTTGCTTCTGCATACTTCATAAATGAACTCTAGGCTACGTCGCACACACATACACACAAACACACACTTGCTCACACACCTCTCCTTGCCTTACACTCGCTAACTCGCTCTATTTTTCTTGCCAGAATGGCAAAACAAAACAATATCCATCAGGGATGAAAGGACGTGCTTAAAAAAATAAATATTTTCTTTCTGCCACTGCTTATTTCTCATCAAAGAGGGTGTGAACAAGTGAATAAGTAGATAAGTGTGAAAAAAAATGTGGTAAAATCGTTTTTTAAAGTTCTGTAAAGTCTTGCAGGTTTTTAGCCAAGAGTGTCTTTAGAAGCAGATGCGTGTCTCTCGAGGGACAAACAAGTTGCTGTATTTATGCGTTTTTTTTTCCTAGAAACAGGTAAAGCACTGTTGATGTGTCAGTCGCTGCATTGAGTGTGATCTAATAGTCACAGCAATTGCTTTGGTTGTTCTCGGAAAAGTAGGTGGTTCCATTGGCCAGCGAGGGAAAATGGAACGTTCCTTTCTCCTCAAGTGGACGGTTTGCGATCTGTGGAGGGACAAAATTGAAACCATTAAAGGAATGTTTTGTCCATTCTGTGGCAATCATGTCATGATATTCATTAAGTTGTGCATGGAAAAGAATTTAAAGCAGAACTCTCTCCATTTTGAACTTTTGCGCCTAGCCTGTGGTTACTGATGAATTGTTTTGATGGCTTCCTATACTATTCAGGGTTTTGACAAAAACTTAGCAGCATCCCTGTTGAAAAAACCAGCATATGCTGGTTAGGTCTGTTTTGAATCACGGTAGCTGGTTTGAGCTGGTCCTTAGTTGGTCATGAGCTGGTTTAAGCTGGTCCTTAAGCCTTAAGCTTGAGCTGTTTTTTTCAATAGGGATAGTACATAAATGACTCTAATGAGCCATTTCTTTTAATGAACAGTTCAAAAAGACACTGCTTTGTATCATTTACAGCACTAACAGAGAATATCTTCTTCATATCTAAGCAAAATGGACAATATGACTGAAAAACAGCCAAATTAATATAAATCAAGGGCTTGTATATCAGAATTGAATTATATCAAGAAATATGATACCCAGTCCTACTCTGAACTGCCCTCAATAGTTTCCTTCCACAAGCTGAAAGAAAACAAATGATCACATTGTGAATTCATTCATCTTGAGTGTCTCTGTCCACCTCTAGACTTCCTCAAAAATATATGGTTTTTCTTTACACATGGTGGCAGTAGTAACATCCCAAAGTATTGTTTCTCACAAAGACTTGTGACTGATGGTAGAGCTGAGATAACCCAACCTGTTAAAAAAAGAACTGGATGTGTGATGATACAATGAGCCTGGGGTAAAAACAGGGTAGTTCCGCTATTCTCAACAAACTTCAAGACTCAATCTAAAAATAGGGAGTGAGCACACACCTGGTGCTTTGATCATTGAACTAGAACACGCTAGTTTGAAGTTATAATTATACCATGGATTACATTAGTATAGTTTACCTGTGTCTGGCCGTTGCAGGAGACATACTGCTGAGCAAGCATGTTATCTGGAGTTAACCCAAGTGAGACTTGACAGGCCATGGGGCTGATGGTGGTGCCTTCTTGTGGGATGACTGACATGCCCACGATTGACTCGCTAGGACCTCTTTGGTAGTAGCAGGATGCTTGTGTAGGACTCTGGGTAACCAGACCTTTAGCCCTCTGGCAGGATGACACTGAAGAAACCGGATCTGCAGAACCATACTGCATCCTGTTCACTGATGGTTGAGGAGGGCTTGTGAACATGCAGCTGTTGGTGGTCGGATGAGGGCTGTTGTTGATAATCTTGCCTTGCTGAGGATAGATGCTATTTGCAGTTGCCTGGGGCAGGAAACCAGACCCAAATCCTTGTGTGTTTGTGTGTGCCATCAGTTCTCCAAGCAAGTCTCTTTGGAAGTCTGTAACTTGGTCGATGAAGCCTGTCATATTCTGTTGCCCACTGGAAAATGATTTAGAGACCTGTTGAGGCTGTGATTGCTGCCAGCCAGGCAGTCCTGGATTGGCAGCGTTTTGAGTGTGAAGAGAAAACTGTCCTTGTAGTTGGGTAGCTGGGCCAGAGTGCAGTCCTGCATCTTGTACACCTGAAACGTTATGGGTGCAAGGGTTCAGCAGGTTATCCATCATATTGTTGCTGTCGGATACCCACTGAGGGTTCTGATTGATTGACGGTTGTTGAGGAAGGGAATTCTGGCCTTGGAAGCCCATTGGCTGGGCGGAAGTGGCCTGCAGTAGAGGACTTTGAAGAGGAAGAGTCATTGCATTGTGATGGGGCTGGTTTCCGGTCTGTAGGTTTCTCTGGCCAAATGGCGCCATTCCGTTCTCTTGCACGGCACCATGCAGACCAAGCCTGACTTGGGTCGGCTGTTGCATGGCAAGAGAAGGATTAAACATAATGTTATTATTGCCGGGCATCTTCTGGGTTGTCTGTTCTAGTCCGAATGATTGGACGAAAGTGTCACCAGGTAGTACCTGTGGCCCCATATGGGTGAGCTTCACCATCCCTCTTCCAGGGCTACTGGCGTCCACTTCATCTTGGATGCTCATTGCAATGAATCCACCCTGACCTGGGGATCCACCGAGCATATCTGCCTGGCAGTTGAATTCCTGGTTAGCAGCTAAGTTATTCTGTAACTCCATTTCTTGAAGACACTCAGGCACCTCAACAAATGGACCCTGGCTCTTGAGTTGTTCTGGCAATTGAACGCCATTTTCCTTAAAAAGTGCATCCTCGACATAAGAGAGGATGTCGTTGGTGATGATTTCATTAAGTTCCATGTTGTTGTAGTTCATCCTGAGCAGAGTGTTCTCCCACTCCTTCAGGTCCGATTCATCTACGTCAAACCCCTGAAGGCTGCAAATACTGCTGTCCCCAATAATCTGTTGCAAGCTTTCCATCATGTCTTTTACCACACCTTCCTCCTTTATCCCA
>JAFVLL020002844.1:0-14898 GCA_021397915.2 Tor tambroides | reverse complement strand
AATATTAAGGCAGAGAGCATGACCGAGGGCCAAGCAACCGCCTCACTCTGATTCTGGAGAAACCACTGGATGGGTGACCGCTTAGCATTTCAAGTTTACCAAGTCACTCAAGAAAAACTAAAAATGTTTTGTTTGTAGGCTATACTTCAATGAGGAAGGACCACATGAAAAATCTACCATCAGAGATGAGACTGGGATATACTGGACAACATTTGCTCAGGTACTGAGACAGGTTGCCGTGGGAAATGAATCGGGGTGTTTGCCGTGTTTAGTTTAGATGGATTGCTCTGTTTTAATGTCCTCTTAAGTTTAGGAACTCGCGGAATTTCTCTTCAAATACGTTTCATAAAAGCAGTAAGTGCGTATATGTGTGCCTGCGTGTTAGTGGGTGTAATGTTAGTCTTGGGAAAATAATACGATTATTATTATTTTTTTTTTTTTTTTAAGAAAAATCTAAGAAACTAACAGTGGCTAATGAATGAGTTACACTAGTTACTAAAGCTGAAACTGAAAAAGTAATAAGAGTGCATATGTGTTGCTTTAGAGGTGGATTTATATCCATATATATATATATATATATATATATTTACTTTAAGATTATTCAGTATATTATAAATTATTCTGAGGCATGTCTTTTTGATTTAATAAAATGTATTGCTTTCCCATTCAACTGCATTAATCTGAATGTGCGGAAAACTTGTTCATTAATAAAATACAAATATTACCGTGCTTAGATTTGTTTGAACATGTTTTGACTGAAACTGAATTCCGTTTGTTCTTCTTTAAACTAATTACGCGTTTCTAAGCAAGTTTATGTGCCTGCGTGTGACTTGCAATTAAAATGTAAAGCATAACAGTGAAAAGTGAATGGTGAGAATTCTTAGGACATATCTGTGCAGTTTTGTTTGTGTTTGACTTAGCTGCGAGTTAGCTGTCACCTATGGCCCTTCTCCTTTAATGCATGACAAGAGCTGTCGGTAATTGGGTTGCCAACAAAATAAAAGCATGGCCTGTAGTATTCTTTTGAACGTTATTTTTAATCTGCGGTTTATTTTAATTCACGTTTGGTTTGCAGTTCGTTTCCTTTCTTAAGCAACTGTCCTCATTTAAAGCAGAGCGTATATATAAGTCTTGGAGTGAATGGGCAAACACATGCGTCCATTGGAGTGCTTGATGGATCAAGGGTCAGTGAAGGGAAAGAGAGCCTGGAGTAAGAGTTGAGGTCCTGACCCATTATTTCACAGAATCGACTGTGAAACAAAGTGTCCAGAATAAGTTAATGTCTACTTTGCGGTATAGGCACAAGGGCTCAGAGAGGTAATATTGTGTATGCGATTTATTGGCATCACATTCAATAACGCACAATTTGAAATGCAATATAAAACACATCAAAATGTGTTACAAGTATACTGAAAAAGAAAGAAAGAAAGAAAGAAAGAAAGAAAGAAAGAAAGAAAGAAAGAAAGAAAAAACATAAAAATCCTAACTTGAGCAAACTATGTCCTAGCTGTTGCGGTACAAAAAAAATAAAAATAAAAATACAATTCGGCTCAACAAGGTGCAGGGTTTCAAATCCTTTGTGTAAACAAATCATTCAGAGATATCAAGACATCAAATATCAAGTTTTAATATTTATTTCAGTTATAATGCTGATGTTGCACATGCCACAGCCTATAGTTTCCTCCGGGGTAAATGTATTTCAATGAGGAGTCAAGATACATTGAATCATGATACTCCACAACCCGCGACTATTTCTTTAATTAATTTAGAGGACAATTATGTTAATTAAGATCGGCATATCAAATTTTTATTACCTTTGTCACTGCTTGAACAGCAAGACTAAGGCTCGCTGAATATGTCTACATGCTCTGAGGTGCATTTATCATAAAATGCAAATGAAAAAATAACTGAACAAAACAGCGATATTTGCTGTTTCATCTAAGGAAACTGTTCAGTAGATGCATAGGCTTAAAACACTGTGTTATCGTTGCTTATAATGAATCACAAAATTCAAAAATTCATAATAAATGGCGATGATGATTACATGTTTTATATATATATATATATATATATATATATAAGTGTCTATAGGTCTAAGTGCAACACAAACACGATTACTACAGGTGTAACAGGGCCTAGCGTTTTCAGACAGAGTTTACACAAACTATTAGCAACATATCTAACCTAACCTAACCTAAGGCGTTTACATTCATGTAACACAGGCTCTAAAGTAATATTAAGCAGTCTACATATTAATATTTTCTCATCTACATGTTGATATTTTCAGTTTCATGGTAGCTAAATTGAATACCTACAAAAAAAGCTTTATTACTCATTTGGCCACCAACTTGCAAACAAATATATATATATATATATATATATATATATATATATATATATATATATATATATTATTGTTCATTATTTTGTATTTAAATAAAATAATGTTTATAGGCGCCAGAGAGATTCTTAAGTCGCATTTCTGTCTTTCAAAATGTCATTTGAATATTTACAAGTCCTTGATATATAACAGAAGTACGATTTACGTTCCCAGCCTTCAAAACACACCTCATATCTTTATAATCCGTTGTCTTGTATAACGCGCTGTCTAGAAGCCACATAAAATGAAATGTCATTTTCATCTTAAAATAGTTAGGAAATATTATTGTTTATCTGCTTAAGTTATGCATATATAACATCTAAAATAGATGCCATGCGCAGACACAAGGTTCAGTTAAAGAAAATGTAATATGTATAATATTTCGAAATAAAAGATTGCTGTTACCAAGTTTTGTAATTCGTTCTTTAATTAGCGTACAGTAATCTAAGAATCCTTCTACACATGAAGCAATTGCCACTTCGCTGATGTCGACCATTTTGCACTATAAGCAGGCAGGTGCACGTCCCAGCTTCCCAGTTGTAGTAAAAAGCAGCCTTTAAGTACTGCATACCCACCGTTAAGAAGGTTAAAGGTCCTCCCAAGAGGAGCAAGTATCTGGCAGGCCTCTCCAAAATCTTATTCTTCCGCGCAAGTTTTCATTCAAATGTAATTAATGGAACTCGATGGACGAAATGATGCTAATAGGTTTCTGGAGAGACTATGCCATCTGCAGAATCATATATAAAAAAAGGCTTATTGGTTTACATGTAGTATATATTTTAACGTTAGAAAGCAATCCTATAACACAGAGTTTGCGAAGGTGTTTGAGAATAGAGGATATTTACAATTTATAGTGGAATGAAGGCCTATCGTGTATTCGCTGTTCTACAGAAAAGAAAACATATTCCAATTTTTGTTTGTGTTAAAGCAGGAAGACGGTAACACCTTTCCCTATATCACTGACTATTGCTGCATAAATATTTAACTCGTTTCTATAAAGTTTCAAATTAATGTGAATTATAAAGAAACTTTGAAAGTGATTCATATTTTTGGTTTTCACGGAATCCTTCTGTTTGTGTTTAAAATGTTGATTTACTAATCATTTCATTTTTCTTTAGTGATTTGTTTTTGTATTGCTGTGATTTCGGCTTTAAAGATAATTAAATGGACATTTGGCCAAAGCATTTAACTCTTATATTTGTGGTGTAGTGACATATTTGAAGGACAGACTGTGAAAATATAGCTACTTCAAAATACTTTAAAATTATATGAAATTGTTTGTGTGATAACAGAGTGAAAACATTTTTACACAGCATGTGAGCTATAATATAATATATGTAGATGGCATAAAACGGTTAAACTCTGATTTGATGAACAACACTGGGTTCTGACCTAATTAACACCTACATCTGTTATGTTTTGTATTTTTAGTGTCAGTAAAGAAAAATAATCACCATAGATTAGAAAAAAAGCACAGTAAAATAAGCTTGTTCAAAGGAATAGAATCATTTTTACACCCAAACTGTTGCAACTTGATCTTCCTAGTTTTTCTATCAGTGGCTTAGCTTTAAAAGTGGTAACAAAACAGAGAGGCAGCTTTCATGCTTGCATTATTAATGGAGGAGACCTCTAGCTTTAATCTGAAATGGCTCTCAAGAGACTCAGATATAACGCTAGTTCAGTGACCTCACATCTGCTGCCGTGCGCTCGTATTATGAACACAAATTTTAACGTTTTACCTCGGTTACTGAACTATACACAGACAACTTAATGTATTGTTCACAGAGGTCTGTTATCTGTCAGTCTCAGCACAAACGCTTAAGTGTTCGCTACCTCCATTTCCAGCCCGATCTCACGGCAATTCGTACATATTTTACGAGGTGGCTAATTCGTACGAATTGCCGTGAGATAGCGTTGCCATTTCACTTGACAAGCTAATACAATGAATTCTACAAGCTAATACAATCAAGCTTTGTCAAGAGAGAGAGAGAGAGAGAATTTAACAACAAAAATCCATCCATTACAGTTAATATTACAGTGTCACTATACTGATGCATACGTGTATATTTGCATAATATTGTGTAATCTTAGCCTATGACTTTGTGTAAAAAGTATTGACAGAGCATATACACAATGGTTTTATTTTATGAAAGGATTTAATGTTATGTCTGTTGTGGAAATCAAATAAACTCCATGTAAAAGCTAAGACTTCATATTTATTTATTTATTTATTCTCTTTTTGGCATGTACAAGTGCTTTTGTGCTCTGACCTTGAGATGAGGCACTGCTGTAATCACAAAACAACTATTCTAATTCATCCTTCAGGCCTTTTGTATGCGCCTCTTTTATGGAGTGGATTTGTAATGATTTATATTTTGCGTGATAATGATTATTCCTTGCTAGGGAGTTTGATTGCTACATAACTGAATGCAAAACTATTCAGATTCAATGGAAATATAAGATGTAACACTGTAACACATCTAACAAGGCTTTGTGAAGCTAACATTCGACCTTTATCTCGAGAAAAATGCTTTCCTAGTAAAAACGTCTGTGAAAAGTTCAATTCATTTGAATTCTGCGTCCTTACATTCAAATGATTGCAACTGCATCTGAAGTCTGGAGTTTCCTTCTTTCAGACAGTAAAGCTATAAACAAGCTTCCATCTTCTCTACAATACAAGCAATGAAAGTTTTCCAAGACCTATTCAGTATGTGTCTCACACACACACAATGTAGCCTTTGCCGAAGATCTACTATTTTGTATTACACATATTAGACTCTCTGCAATATTTCCTTTGCATAACATAATCTTTCATCTGGTAGAGCTTAAGGGAATTCAGTGTCGTAATGCATTCTGACAATGTGCAGATTACTCAGAAAGATCACTGGATGCAATTGAAACCAAAGTCATTTACATTAATGAGTTCTCATTACATACAGCTTACTTGTGCTAAGAGGAAGCACACAGGTTACGCAGTTCCAGTTCTAGCTTTGGTAGAGCAGGTATGAGTTTATTATAATTGTGTAATGGAATCATGAATATGATGTAAAGGGTGTTTTAGATGTGTAAATGCCTATATGTCCATAATACAATACAGTAATGCAAGTACACTGTAACTGCAAAAGTATGTGCAAAATTTAAAGACTGAGAGAATGTACTAGTATCAGCTGCACAGATGATCCTTTCATGTATAATTTCCAATATATATGTATTTTACATGTACAGTCTGTTTACACTATAGGGTGCATTCTGTCTTGTAAAACTGCTTTGCATGTTTAATATTACTAAAACAATAGATTTGCCTCTGTTTTTTCTCTCTCGTTTGTTACTCTGTGTTAATAATCTTTGTGTTAATAAACCTGTGCATCATCAAAGCTTTTCAGGAAACAATATGGAGCTGTTAAAACTGAAATTTATTAATATTGTGAATTTGTATGTTAAATGATCTGCGAAAGAATACATCACTGAAAATCATTTATGGATGAAATTTTTTTTTTAAAGCTTAAATAAAGCCATTTTTTCTTCTCATCTAAAAAGCAGATGTTCTCTGAGCAGTTACTGTGTTTGTACTCAATGTCCTGATTTGTACTGAACTCCAGATTGTTTGCTCATTAAGGTTAGTATCCATAACTTCCCCAAAGATTTCTTATGTGAGAAATGTTATATTTGTCTAAAAACGCAGAGATTTAAAGTGATATCACAAACACCTAACAATGAGAGTTTGTTAAATAAGAACACCCATTTATAGCAATACCAATTTGAACAGTAGTATATCTGACCTAACATACTGTTTCAAAACAATATCACAAATGATCAAAATGATTCAGTTTTTAAACCAACGTCTGCTTGTGAGATGTAACTTGTACAACGGTTAAGCTTTTTGCACCATTATCCCTATTACTGAACTTTTTTTATTTTTTATTTTTTAATAACTTCACATGCAGTGAGAGCTGATTTGTTTGGCTGTGCATGTGAATGCTGGAATATGGACCACAAACAACAACAATAAAACATTTGAGTGAATGAATCATGAAAGAAGTTCACATGAGTAGTCTGTACTCACTGTTTGCTCCTGAAGGAAATATGAAGGGGACATCAACATTTTGCACTCATTGCAGTCTTTTACAATTTTTCTTACCACATAGTCCAGTCAAGAGTTTCAGTAATGTGTCCAATACGTTTAAATATTATCTGACTCACTCAGGCAATATTTTTATAAGAATAGGTGGCTTAATTGATTAATATTTAATAGCACATTGGTTGTTTGCCTTGTGATAAGCATACAGTATTGTGTGTTTTCAGTTTCTATTCTTTCTATTTCACATGCAAGTTCTTCATCTTTTCCTTGTACAAATTTTATTCTATTCTCAAATTGTCCTGTGACAGTAAATGGAAGTAATAATTCCATTTACTCTTAGATCTGAGACTACTATAGGTGTTTGTTTATCATATTAAAATTACTAGTCATGTGACACTCAACTTATCTTGTTTTAGCCAAAGGCTTTATTTACCTAGTACAGGGATTCCAAGAATAAAATATAAAATAAAATATAATGTGAATAATTAATAATAAAAAAATTGAAATAAAATATTTGAAGTACCCCCTGAGATTTTAAGGAAATATTTAAAAAAATTAATAATATTCATATTTACTCTGATATCCATTAATGGTCATTCTGTTTAGTAAATGTTTTATTTTTTATTGTTTTTATTTTAAAATCATTTGTTTTAATTACATTTATATGATTTAATTATTATCTTTTCCTTAACACATGCCACATCTCAGTCAACATACGCTGCAAGATTGGTGAGTACAATAAGAACATTATTTTTGTTTGAAATTCATAACCTGCCAAAATTATATTAAATATATCTGATTTATATTATTATGATGCTGATATTCATTGTAACTTAGCACTAGCTAACAATTTTTCTGAATGAAGTGTTAGCAAGGGAAATGTACCACAAACAAATGCAGTGTTTCAGCCTACAGAACTTTTTTTTTGGTGAGGAATATTTAAAGCATATTTTCGACATATTTTCATATTTTCAAGTGCTGGTTAAATTTGTTAATAGCAGCCTAGTGCAGCAGAGTTACCCAGGTCTTTTCATCAATCATCACTGATGCATTGCTACGTCAGTGTTTTCCAGCGTCTGTTTAATACTCTAAATAAGCTATGTGTTTCCATATGTGTAGTAGTACATGGGTGGGGTTCAAATGAATTGGAGTGCAGAACAGTTAAATGATTTTGTCTTTTTTTTTCAGGACACTACCATATTGTTTGTGTTTTCCCCACAAATATTTAACTTTTTTTTGTGCTTCATGAGAAAGTTAGTTATGCATCCTCTGATGAATGTCACATTCCATCCTCTCACCTAAAAATTGGTGGTTTGACAATGTTGGTATTGAGTACAGCCGTATCAATCAGGTAAAAGAAAATCTTCCTATTTCACATGGTGCTCTTCCTGGCACACTTCACAAAACCTTTGATCATGCCAATCTTGTCTATAGCCCCCATCTCTTGTATTACATTCAAGGACACACATTGGCTTCGCATGAAACAACACACATGGCAGTGCTGTATGTAATCTGTATGACATTCCTGCTTCTGCTTGTCATGCAGAGGGATGTCCTGCACTCAGTGGTCCAGGTAGGGGTTAAATTACTGGTATCCAGTTGGTTGAGCTCAGGTTCTCCACTTCACTCAATTCACTCACTTCACTCAAAAGGTCTCAAAGAACACAAGAGTACCTAAATATATTTTTAAATGGTTTATTTAAAGCTTAAGTATGTTAGACTTTTTTTGGTTACAAAATAATTGATCAATAACTGATTTGAATAAATACATACATACATACATTTACATTTACATTTAGTCATTTAGCAGTCGCTTTTATCCAAAGCGACTTACAAATGAATGCATACATACATACATACATACATACTTATTTACTTACTTGCTTACTTACTGTGTTCAAAAGGATCGTTTTGCCTTACTCCAATTCACAACTGTAAGAGAGTCAGACTGCATGGGAATGTCGCATACAGGTCATTTGTCTTTCCACATTTACATCACATCCGTAAACTACTATCTGAGGAATCCCCCATTGTTAAAACAATGAAACTTCAATCAGTAAAGAGTTTACAAGCAAAAGTTAAAGTTAGCCAGTACTACAAAACTCGTATCAACATCGGTCTGGCTTTTAAGAGAGAGCAACAACGCCGAGACTTCAAAGGATTTAAAACCGACCAGTGATGGCCTTCCCATGCTCGTCAGGTAAGATATCTAGCAATCATTGTGTGGTTATGGTGAAACGTAAGTGAACTTTAGTAACATTATTTATTGTAAAACAATTGTCATAATAATTTAAAAGAGCCGTGAAAGACAATTACTTTCTCAAAAGCAGGGTTCCTAACTCAAGCACGCATTTGGCGTGAGATATTCTTCAAGGCTCTGTCTAATGCTCAGTGTGTGGTTCTAGAAAACAGTAACTGGTGGGCCAGGCAGGGGCCACTTGTGCTTTCAAGGGGCATACTTTAACATTTATCTTAATGTACTGTCAGTATTATTTGAAGTCATTTTTCACAGTCATATATCACTCTGCAATCTCTAGAAGCATTGGCGGAGGGTGAGCCAACTCCAGAGTAAAAGTAGCCTAATGTTAATATAATCTACCAAATATGGGTGTCATGTCATAAAATATTTTAATACGACTGAATTTGTATTTAACGTGATTACAGTTTATTAAAAACATTATAGGTTACTATTTATAACGTTTTAATTTCCATGGTTATTCAAACAGAATAAATTGTAGGGTAGAGTGGGGGAAAACGCCCCCACTTGAGGTCATTTTTAAATATTAAGTTGAAATATTTTTTATTTAACCAACTAGTTAGAATACATTTGATGGAAAAACAAAGGATTTGATGTTCGGAACAGAGTAACCACAGTAATTGCCCATTGCCCCCAGGAGTGTTTTACCCCACAGAGGTTAGAAAAAAAAATGTGTCATTCTAAAAAAAAAAATAAATAAATAAATGTTTTTCTTAAATAACATGCACTCCCTATCTACAGGCCTAACTAATCTCATATAAGCATGTCCTGATTTTGCTGAGTTAGATGTGTTCCTAGATCAACATATTTTGTTGACCATGGAACAGCATTTTAATACAAAAATTTAGTCTTGACCATATCTCTAAACCTAAACCTAACCTTACCCATGAGTAATCCCTAAAATCAGAGGAAATGATAGATGAATGGCACTGATGTACAGACACCAAACACTGATTGTAAAATTGTAAATTGTAGCACAAAACCTATAAACTGGTTCTTCAAATCTGATTGGTTAATCACAATGTTGTTCCAGGGTCAACAAAGATGGTGATCCAGGAACATGTCGCAAATGGTAAAATCAGGTTTTACTGTCATATCATACATACTAACTGTGATGTTTTACAAAACAACAAGCATTAAAACACTTTTTTTTTCTTACTGCTGAAAATTAGATTTTTATATTAATTAGTTATTTTGGGGAAAAAAAAGTAAGGGGACATTTTGCCCCAAGGGGTCGTTTTCCCCTACTCTACCCTGTACAGAATACAAGCAATGCTTATCGAAGAACATTATCACTAACTTCAGTCTAGCGCGAGTTTAAGCACTCTCAAAAAACTCCTGTTATAAACAATTAAGTTGTCTACACTGTATGATGAATGAATCTCTCACTTACATAATACATACATCTGCATTTTGTTGTTCGCCAGAGTGCCGCGCGTGCACTGAACAAAACTCCAGTAACCTGAGGCAACTTGAACAGATCTAAATTTAATGTAACAGTGGACATTTACTTGTTGACACAAGGGCACTAGATCAATAGCACTCCTAGTCAGTACAGTAATAAAGGAATTGTAGAGTCATACAATAATAATTTGTTACATATTACAGTGATGTAGCGATGTGTGTTTCAGGCCTGATCACGTATTTGTTTGGCGGGAGGTGAAACTTCCAAATACAAATACAAAACGTCCAACAAATACAAATGGCGCCGGCATGACGTTCGCTTTCAGTGGAGATCCGGTCTAGGCTAGCATTCCAAGCAGACGTTAGCTGCGACATAGCCTACACTTAGGCAAAAAAAAAAAAAAAAAAAAAGATGAAATGTGAGACTACAGTTGTTTTTCTATTTATTCAGTAATAATTTGTCAGGAATACAATATAATGCAAATCTTAATTTCATTCAAGAACACAGAATGACCGTTGACAAGTGTATATCCACTTTTAACTGGTTAGGTATGTTTTGAAGCTGGGATGCTGGTTTGAGCTGGTTTAAGATGGTCCTTTGCTGGTTTAAGCTAGTCCTTTGATGGTTTATACTGGTCCTTTGCTGGTTTAAGCTGGTCATGCGCTGGTCCTAAGCTGGTCCAACCAGCTTAAGACCAGCAAAGGACCAGCATAAACCAACAAAGGACCAACATAAACCAGCAAAGGACCAGCATAAACCAGCATCCCAGCTTCAAAACATACCTAACCAGCATATGCTGTTTTTTTCAGCAGGGAATTTGGGTAAAATAAATAAATAAATAAAATAACCACACATTTTTAGAGTGTAATTATAAATCACGAAAACACATCACGAAAAGAACTCACATGCTCATTCCAACTAGACGAATATATATTAGAATATTGTCTAAGCCTAACATTTCTTAACTCCATTTAGTACAGTACGAATTAACCTCTGGAATGTTGACAGCGCATTGCGCATTCTGAACACCTTTACAGAGTACTGCATAAAATCGTCAGGGGTCACAAAAGCTGAAATCTCAGAGGCACGAGGGGTAAGGGGTACTTGCCAGTATCCCTTTAGAAGATCTAGTTTCATTACAAACTTTGGGGGACCAACTTGATCAATGCAGTCTTCCATATCTGGATGTGGAAAAGAATCAGGCTTAGTTAGTTACTGCATCAGTGCAGAAACGAACCGATGAACCAGCCTTGGAAACTAAGGAGGCTTTCACACTAGCACATTTGGTGCGCACATGGGTTCGTTGGACATCTGAGTTTGGTTCATTTGGATAATGTAAACACTGTTTTATGAACTCTAGTGCGCATCCGCGAAACCGTACCCGAGTCCACCTAAAAACTTTGGTATGGGGTATGTTGCATGCTAGAGATATGTTACAATTGACATTTTTGAACCAGATGTGGATTTGAGTTCTATGAGGGGAATATATTAAAATTACATTCTAATTTTATTCTGTAATATTATGTTGACTGATTTTGCTGCCGAGAGGTCATGGGTGAGCAGAAGAGTGATGTCATCAGCGAACGTCCTATAGCAGAAGAGAAGAGCGAACGTGAACTGCTGACTGTGTGTAGTGAAATTCTCGCGTGTAAATATTAACTTCACCTTCGAACTTTTTGTATTTTTGTAACACTTTTTTTTGTCATTGTGTAAGGGCCTGAGAATTTTGGATGCAAGGCAGACCCTGGCATGGTCATCAACACCAATACAGAATCACCTGACTGAAATGAACGAGCAACACTTCTACAGTCATAATATTCTTTCATCTCAGCCTGCGACACACCTAAATTCTTCCTTCGCTATTTCACACGCATTACGAAGAGATTCACGAATATAAGTAACATATTTAGACACAGGTACAAGCGGCATGTTATCACCAACCAGTTGTTTGCTTAATAACTTTAAAGGACCACGAGCCATATGTCCAAAAATGAACCCCGTGGGATTGTAACCTAATGATTCTTGAACATTTTCTCTTATCACAAACAAAAGGAAAGGAAGCTCATCAGCCCAGTCTTTATCAGCTTCCGCATCAACGATTTGAGTGTCAAGTGGAATTGCTTGAGAACTCCCTGTAACTGTGGGTGATACACACTTGACACTACATGACTTACAGAGACTCCATTCAACTCCTGCTCAAACAATTTGGAATTAAAGTTTGTTCCCTGATCTGTCTGTATCACATGGGACAAACCAAAAGCTGAGCAAAATTTACTTAACTCTTTCACAATGGTCCTAGCTTTGAGATTGCGCAATGGTATCACCTCAGGGAAACATGTCGCTGTGCACATGAATGTCAAAATCTACTGATGACCTGCTTTGGATTTCAGTAGAGGACCAACATAGTTCTCCCTTCACTGGAATAGGCTGCAAGGGAGCTGGTTGAATTGTTTAATTGGGTTTACCAGTGAGTTGACAAATGTGACACAAATTGCAATATTTTGACCTGGCAGATTTTGAACCAGGCCAATAGAAATACTTCCAATCACCTGAAAGTATTAGTACTGCCTAAATAACCAGATAGTGGATGATAATGAACAAGTTTAAGAACTGCTTGTAGGTAACACCATTTGATAGTCTGTACTTAATCCAGTCTCTCCAGTATTCTGAGACAGTCACTTACACATTAAGACACCTCAGTTCCAGAAGTATTGTACCCCATCAGCATCCACTTTACCCTCCGCAGTTTCAACAGAGAAGGGTCAGATTTTTGGGCTTTACCAAGTTGGTCTCTTCCCATTGTCAAAGAAGGTTCTTGATCAGTGATCCCATTATTTGTTTTAGTCCCACTGGGATGTACTCCTCAGTGGAGGAATCTGTAGAAGCAATAAAGATGTTAGATAGATCAATCCATCAAGTGATTGTGCATGCTGAAAATGTTAAAGGGAACTGACTACAAAGCTCCACATTACAAAATGGAGTCTCTGCTACAACTGGATGAGAAAAAAACTTACCACCAGCCAGGCCATTTCCCAAAATTAAACTCACGCCCTCTACGGGCAGTCTCGAACATACTTCCACTTGTCTAGGAACTAAAACTAGATCAGATGTCAGAAACACAGTATGAAGAGGAACTTTTGCGCAGCTCATCTCAATTCCACAGATGAATATGTCAGTTCCTTTATGCATTTCTCTTGAAAAAGGTCATGCACTTTGAAGTATAAATGATTGAGCTGCACCTGTGTCTCTTAAAACAGAGATTGACTGAACAGTAGACTCAGGAGAAATTAATACATTACTCTTAAATACAAAGGGAGTAAATGCAGAGGCATCTGAAAAACTTTGGTTCTTAACAACAGCTATTGGTTCAAAAGCAATACTGGCCACGCTTTCAGGATTTAATACAGTATTCTTTTTCTTCCAAGCTTTACAATCAGCAATAAGATGATTAGGGTCTAAGCAATAAAAACAGCCACTTTTATTCTCAGTGCTCTTATCCTCTTTCTTACGCTGCACTATAGAGTGCTCCACAGGTTTTGTTGAGTGAGTAAACTCCAAAGGTTTCTCAGTACTTGAAAGCATTGACATATTCGAGCATTCGAGGTAGCAGCAGAAGAAAACATAGTCTTATGAGTGGGTATATATTCATCTACTAAAACTGCAGCAGCTGAAAGGGAGTTCACCTTTTGTTCATTAAGATAAATTAAACTGTCGAGCAAACAGCTTTTGAAATCCTCTAACAAAATCAGCTCTTGAAACTGATCAAAGTTGTCATAGTTGTCTTAGATGCAATGCACCACTTTTCCAACAGAGCTCTCATCACGTGCAAATTCCACAAAAAGCCGATTTAGTATAGTTACGAAACTTTTGTCTGTATGCTTTTGGGACAAGCTTGTAAACCCATAAGACAGCAGCTTTTACTAAATCATAATTAATAGACTATTCATTGGGCAAAGCGGAGCATATTTCTTGTGCCTTACCTACTAAACTACATTGCAGTATTAATGCCCACATATCCTTTGACCAGTTGAGTTTGGCAGCAATTCGCTTGAATGCAATGAAATAAGCATCAACTTTTGACTCTCAAAAAGAAGGCATGAGTTTAATGTGCTTACTTGGATCAAATGATGCTAAATCAGTTGCTCCAGCCATCTCTAAACAGACTTCACTTCCTTGTTTCAGCTGGTTGCCAAGGATAGCACTGCTTTGCACTGGCTCAGGTCAGTTTCCCAGCACAAGACTGAACTATGTTGAATTTGATTTATGGAACCGAATCAACTGACAATGAGTCAGACTATCTGAAATAAACCTTGCTATTTTGGTAAACTTCTTATATGCAGCAGGTCTCTGGTCACCTTAGTCTACACAGCATAGTGCAGTGGTTCCCAACCATGTTCCTGGAGGCCCCCCAAACACTGCATGTTTTCCATGTCTCCTTAATCAAACACACCTGATTCAGATCATCAGCTCATTAGTAGAGACTCCAAGACCTGAAATGGGTGTGTCAGGCAAAGGAGAGATGCAAAATGTGCAGTGTTGGGGGGCCTCCAGGAACGTGGTTGGGAACCACTGGTATAGTGAATGAAAGTGCACCTCAGGAAGCATACAATTCATGACCCCTGTAGCAAATTAGCTCAAAAGGGGAATATTTACCATTAATTATAACTGGTTATAATTAATAAAAAATATTTAGATTAGATTTTAGAATTAACTGTAGCAGACTCGATATTACAATTATTTGATCTGTCCGTCCACCGAGCAGACAATATAATTATTTA
>JAFVLL020002843.1:0-14481 GCA_021397915.2 Tor tambroides | reverse complement strand
GCACGAACCAATGGACGTGCAGTTTCACTGCGTGATTGAAAAGGCTTCAGCTGAAGAGGAAAAAAGAGTTTTTCCCATACAGCGTCTTACGACGCGGTACTTGTTCCCATATCTCAGGGAACCGAGGTTACGAAAGTAACCGAGTACGTTATTGTTCTTCAATGCATATGTGCTTTGCACTCTTTGCACTGATGCTGTGAAACTGCATTCCAGTAATATCTACATGTATTACACAAAAGGTGCTGGAACTGCATGTTGCTTAGACTGGCATCTAAAGTTATGAATCATGGTTTGTTGTACATATGTGCCATTTAGGGCCAGGGTTATCTGAGATACAGTATATAACACATAGGGTGGAAATTTAAATGAAGTTTCAAGCAAAACTCTTAATATCTTTCATTGCAAAGATTGTCACCAGTCTTTCAAACTTTGGCATCCAGTGATTATTTCATTCTCACAAGCACTCAACTAGTGTCTGGTAAACATGACTTTTGTTGCGTTCCAATTCACCTACTTAAATTATGCCTGAATGTATTCTTTTTGTGAAGAGATTAGACAAACTTGGGGACGTCATGAAACTGCACTCTGCTTAGTTACATCCATTTTGTCACTGTAAACCAGCTTGTGAATCATTTAGTCACAGTTAAAGTCCACATTTTATTTAAGTTTTCACTACTCAAACAATTCTTCCTACCATATTAGAGAGAAAACAAGCATGTTGATCCGCCAGTTATTCCCAGAAATCACACAAAGGACTTATTACATCAACAAAGCTCATTTTAGTTTTGTAACCAATATGTATCATACAACTAGTCCAAGAACTGTTGGAGGGGTCCATGAGGCTAAAGACTAATTCACACTAGGATTAGACAAGCAGAACATTTACAGCATAAATGTACCTCACAGGCATCAAACGAGTTGAAACTCTCAGGAAGAATTGCATTCAAGCGGCATAGCTGTCTTCTGGGTGGGGGACTAGAAGCAGGGAACTCACTGCACGAACCTCTGCTGCTGTCGCAACTGAACTTCCTTTCCTACTTATTCAAAGAAATGATATTAAAAGTAAAGTCATTTGTGGTTGTGTTTAGGTTACAGATGCAGTTGAGAGCACAATATTTAAAACTGCTCTAATAAATGATTGTGGTAAACTACTCTATGTTGGGTCTTGAATTTATAATAAAAATGAGTCAGTGTTACCCTGGATTTTTCTCTTCTTTCTCTTTGCTTGCTACAGGCATTCATGGCAAAAACTCTCACCTGTAGCTCCATGAGTTGGCCTCTCAGCACGTCCTTCTCTGCTAGACTACGTGCAATCTGAGCCTGGGCATCATCTCGTGACAAATATGCCTGAAAAAAAAAAACATCAGCAATATCTGTAATTAAGCTTTCGTTTGCCACTATTGAACTTCACATGTTTGTGCAAAAAGTAGTTCAGATTCTGAAATATTTATTTTCTTTTTACATTACTATTTCCAGCAACAAATTATGTGCTTAAACACATAAACATTATCCTATAAAAAGTAACATTATTCTTATTTCTGCATAATTTCTCTCTTAATATAGGCTTAAACTCTTATATTCTATTTATTTAGTGCCTTTCAAGTACTTGACTTTGTGCACACATTGTAAAGTTGTTGAGATATTTCTTAAAGCTTTAAAGGAGACAAAAATGAGGCCCCCAGAGTCTTTAGCTTAAGATAAAAACTGAGCACAATGTGTGATGTTATTGAGATCTCTTCTAAACTTTTGAAGAAACAAATGTGAGAGATCCAGCATCTCCAGCTAAGAAAAAAAAAATCTGAGCACAGTATGTGATGATGTTGAGATTTTTTCTAAAGTTTTAAAAGGGACAAATGTGAGAGATCAGAGTCTCTAGCTAAGGAGAAAAATCTGAGCACAGTATGTGAGGTTGTTGAGGTCTCTTATAAAATTTTAAAGGAGACCAGTTGTCTCAGGAATCAAGTGTGAGAAGCAGTAGACTCAAGCAAAAGTCTCCATTCAATCTTAAAATAACCTCACTTCTGTCTAGGAGAAATATTTGAGATAAAAGGTTAAAGAGAGGTTAAAGATATCTCACTTTTGATTTTTCTTTCCTCTGGGAAATCTCCATTTGATGTTAAAGTAATGGAATGTTAAAGAGATCTCTTATTTTATTTTATTTTATTTTATTTTTTCATCCCTCTGGTTAGCTTCAATGTCATTTATTCACACTATTTCAATTAAACACAATACATGCACTGTCATATTTGAAGTTGTTTTGTGTAGAAGTTGTTTTGTGTAGTTTTATTGCAATATGATTTAACAGAGGAAATCATAACCTATATTTACATGCATGCAAAAACGGGCTGTACAAGACAAACTTTTTAATGCTAAAAAAACACAGATACATAGTGTTACATTTGTTAAAAAGAAAGTATTGATCTTATACTAAACATCTTGCACAAAAAGCATATACGTCTTGGAAAAAGTGCTGTACAATGCTGGGCATTGAAGATAAATTTAAACTAACCCTTGATATTCTGAAATGTATAATGCTAATTAAATAATACTTTTAGTTTTACAATATTGGTAAAAGTTTAATGTTTCTCCTAAAAAAAATTGAAGACATCTTAAGAAAAAGCTGATATCTCAATGAGGCATATAAGAGAATCACCCATTAGTATCCTGAGCTTAGAGTAACCTCTGACAGAGCCATAGCCTTGTGGGCAAGCACATTGACATGAAGGCACAGCTGCACCTCAGAAAGCACAAATTCGAGTCCCAGCTACAGGTACTTTCCTGCTCCCATTCCCTTCTCATCTGTCCAATTGTCTCCTGTCTCTACTCCTACTGTCCTGATCATTAAAGGTGAAAAACCCCAAAGTAATCAAGAAAAAAATTCAAGAGCAACATCTAAGCAGTAAAGCATTTTTTATAAGAGTCTTGAAAGAGAAACTCTCAGAAATTTCTCATGTCTCATTTGTGCCTACTTTTATTTCTTTTTAAGGAATTTTAGGAGAAACATCTGAGACACTGTTGATACTAAAATGAGAAATACATGAGAATCACAACTAAGTCTCCTGAGCTTAGAAAGAGCAAACTCTGAGCAATAAAATACTCCTATAGTGGAGTCTTGATAGAGATTGCAGCAAGACAATAAAGAGTCTGTTTCTTCCACCACATTCTCCGTTTTGACTCCTTTTTTTCTCAAATATTTTTCAAGTCTCATTTGTGTCTACTTCTATTTCTTCTAAGGAATTTTAAGAGAAACATCTGAAATGCTGTTGATGCTAAAATGAGAGATATAAGAGAATCTCATCTAAGTCTCCTGAGCTTAGGAAGCGCAACCACAGAGTAATACATTTTTCCTCTGGGATAAGCTTGGCTAGCAGAGGGAGCAAACTCACTGATCTTTTCAGCATCAGCCACTCCCAATACATCTAACTCCTGAGAGCTGATGCAGCCAGCAACATGCTCTTAACCAAATCAGAAGAGGCTGCAGAGTGGCCTTCTGGATCCAGCATGAGAGCCCTGGAGCTGGCAGGAGAAGTCTAAGAAAGGGAAACCTGCTTACTAAACTCCTCTGCCAGCTCCACCAGCGATACCCATGATCAAAGCCACCATGCTGCTTCGGCAGATGCAGGGCCTGAACTGTTGGGGGCAAATTCTTGGCCCCTATAACCTCAAGAAGAGAGCCAAGCAGGAGCAGAGCTTCTTAATTTCTTAACGTCATTCCATATAACTTCATAAGACTGTTGTCTGCCAGTAGAATTCAACGAGATTCTACATGTGCTTCAGACCACATTTTACTTTAGAAACTGATCTCATTGTTGAATCTAAAAACTTATTTAGGACTTAATAACCTAATGAGTATGAAATTTGTTCATTATAGGCACTGATTGTACTGACCTTGTCTCTCTCTCTGCCTGCACCTCTTCTAGCTGACTATGGAACAGGGTACTCCTGTGCTGATACATCTCACAGTCCACAGTCAACTTCTCCACCTCCAGGGCTAAACAGTCCTTCTCTTCTAGAAGCTAAAAAAGGTGAGAGGGGAGCATGGTGAGAAGGAGGGTGATAGAAATAATATGGACATTTAAAAGAAAAAAAATGCAAGGAGAACAGGTAAAGGGAGAAAAAAAATCCTCCTCTTACAGTTTTTCTCAATCAATTTGACACATTTCTTCAAAGTAATGTAACTACTTTGAAAATAATTAACACAGCCATCTAAACATAAACTGTTCAACTCAACTGCAAAATGAAGCACTTCTATTTATTTATTTTTTCCACCAGTATGTGTATATTTGGTGGAATTTTGGCCCACTAGAGCGCTCAATATAAGTGCGCACCGCACGTACAGGGCACAGCAGGAGTGTATTAAGCGGCTCCGTCCCGGTCGGTGTTTCGGGGCGGAAAGCAGATAGTGTTATGACCTGCGCTTTAAATGGAGTCGAAAGCACTTTAGGCACATAACCTTTTCTAGGCTTCAAGGTGAGTCTGCAATCACCTGGCCCGAATTCAATACACGAGTCGTCAATTGAAAGCGCCTGCAGGTCTCCAACTCGCTTAACAGAGGCCAAGGCGAGCAGGAGCGCTGTCTTGAGAGAGAGCGCTCGCAAGCTCGCTGATTGTATGGGCTCGAACGGGGGTCCCGTGAGAGCGTCAAGCACAAGCGCCAAGTCCCAAGTGGGTAGAGCAGAAGGGCGCGGAGGATTCAGCCTTCTCTCCTTTTAAAAATCATATGAGCAGGTCATTTCTTCCGATCGGGCGATTTTCGACGTGCGCGTGAAAGGCTGTTATAGCGGCCACATACACTTTCAATGTGGATGGCATACGACCACTATCAAATCGCTCTTGGAGGAAGGCAAGAATTATTGGTATTGGGCAGTTGATTGGGTCTTCGCCCCGCGATACGCACCAACTTGAAAAAACTCTCCATTTATGTGCGTAAAGACGCCTCGTGGAAGGAGCCCTAGCCTCAGAGATAGTGTTCAACACGTGCTGAGGAAGTGCATCTGTTACTGGCACGCTCCGTCGAGCGGCCAGACATGAAAGCTCCATGACTCCGGATTCGGGTGCCATATCGTTCCTTGTGCTTGAGAGAGGAGGCCTCTCTTCAGTGGGATAGCCCACGGGGGGCTACCAGCATCTCCACCAGTTCTGGGAACCCACTGGCTGATTGGGCCATTTTGGTGCTACTAACAGAACAGAGATCTCTTTTCCTCTCCAATTTTGCAACGCACACGAGGCAAAAGTTTCACTGGAGGAAAGGCAGCTGTGAGCTAGTGCATCCACTCCCAGGGGAGAGTGAGTCAGTGAATAAAACAGCGGGCAGTGACTGTTCTCCGCTGATGTGAAGAGATCCACCTCTACCATGCCGAATACACTCCAAATCATTTTGACTGTCAGAGGGTGTAATCTCCATTCCCCGTGGATTACTCCGCCCCTCCACAGTAAGTCTGCGCCATAGTTCAGGCGTCCGGGGACATGTACTGCCCGAATGGAGAGGAGGTGTCGATCTGCCCACAGAGAAGGAGGTCTCTCGCCAGCCGCAGCAGTGGTCGCGAGTTCACACCGCCTTGGTGATTTATAAATGCTACAACTGTCATGCTGTCCATCCTGATGAGAACGTGACGGTGAAGAATGTCTGAGAGAAAGCACTCGAGCGCTAGGTGTACAGCACAGAGCTCCAGACAGTTTATGTGCCTTGACTTCTCAGTTTCTGATCATGTCCCAAAGGCTGGGCTGCCATCGCATACGGCTCTCCAGCCCGTGCTTGATGCATCTGGCGTAACATTCTTTCTCCTGATCACTTGGCCAATACGAACACCCCAGCAATACAGAGTCATATCGCGCCAAGGGGTCAGCATATGCAAACAGTCGCTGGCCACTTTGATGCAGCAGCGAGCCTTATGGCGATGCGCTTCTATGGCACCCGGCTCTTTATCCAGAGCTGAATGCAAGGTCGCATATGTAGGAGCCCTAGATTGCACACTGTCGAGGCAGCAGCCATCTGGCCGAGCGCCCTCTGAAAGCATTTTAGCAGGGGAGAACGCCCTAATTTGAAGACTGCGAGAGAGCTGATCAGTTATTGTGAGCGCTCCTCCGACAGAAGCGCTTGCATATTGATTGAGTTCAGCTCCACTCCTAAAAGAGATGGTTCTGTGGCTGCCCGGTACCAGCATGCTCTTTTGCATATTTACAGTCAGCCCTAAGTGCTCTGATATGAGCGAGAGTCTGAACTTGTCGCTGAGTAACGAGCCTCTGATTTGAGCTAAGACTAGCCAGTCGTCCAGATAGTTCAGGATGCGCATTCCGCTCTGCTTCAGAGGAGAGAGAGCAGCGTCCATGCATTTCGTAAATGTACGAGGGGCTGGGGTAAGCCGAAGGGCAGGACCGTGAATTGGTACGCTATCCCCTCGAATGCAAATCTCAGGAAGCGCCTGTGGCGGGGGGCTACCTGAATGTGAAAATAAGCATCCTTTAAATCCACGGAGATAAACCAATCTCCCGGTCTGATATGTGAGAGGATTTGTCTCAGCGTAATCATTTTGAACGAGCGCTTTGAAAGCGCGCGATTCAGCGGTCTCAGGTCCAAGATTGGGCGGAGTCCGCCGTCTTTCTTTGGCACCAGAAAATAACGACTGTAGAAGCCGCTCTCGCGGTCTGTGAGGGGCACTGTCTCTACAGCGTGTTTTGCGAGGAGGTTGTGTAATCCCTCTCACAGAACTGAGGCATTCCGCTCCCATACAGTGGACATTAACAATAGACTGTAAAAAAAATTCTAGGTTCCTGAAGAGCATTTTTGAAGCTCAAAGTGGGCGGAGACAGCCGTCGCCATCTTGACTTCACGTCACTCCCGGATAATCGAAAATGGGCAAAAAGGCGGGATGTGGGAGGAGCTGGTTGCTGAAACCACGCCCGCCAAGCGCGACAGTGGTGACAGCAGAGGCAATCCACCTGTCACTCAAGTGGCCACACCTTTAATTATGCAGAAATTTAAGACTTGATATAATTTAAACGGATGAGTTATAAAAAAAATTCAACCCCCTCACAGTTGTCATGAAGGGCAAAATTAGCTATATAGACCAAAATCATTTTTTGAACCAGGCTGTAAACATGTTTTTTTCTGCTGTAAAGTTGGGCATTTTAACATGGGGAGTCTATGGGATTGACTCCCTTTTGGAGCCAGCCTCTAGCGGCCAGTTGATGAATTGCAGTTTAAGTCACTTCCGTGTTGGTTTCAAGAGAGGGAGCGGGAGGTTGCCGCTTGACATTAACACACTGTTGAAACGGGGCAGTCTGCGGAAGAACTGAAGCATGTAGCCATTCTTTATTGATTTCATAACCCACTCTGATACCCATGGCAGTGCCTGCCACGCTTCTGTGAACTGTGACAGCGGGCGGGGCAGACTGCACACCATGAGGGATAACTTGCCGTTAGGGGGCGGGGTGTTTAATACCACACGAGTGTGAGAGTGAGTGATGGGGGAGAGGGGAGTGAGAGGAGGAAAAATTGCCCTGATATTGAGGGTGAGTTTTGTATTTTTCGGACTTTATTGCACTGCATAGTGGAACAGTCAAAACACAAACATGACAATTTGCTCTCGCTACCCGGTGAACAGGCAGAGGGGCTGGCTGAGCACACACAGCGGAGTGAGCGGACTTCTTCAGTGGTTCGTCTTCGGCGCTGGGTGCAGCTTTCCTCCTCTGAGAGACAGCATCAAGAACACGGCTTTGATTCCGGTGCCGGTGGCTCGCCGTTTCTGTCAGGGCGGGTCTCCGGCCCTTCGAGCCTTGATAGCGCATTGGCCACGGTTGTCTTGACCTCACCGCCGAAGAGCAGCAAAAGAGGCGTGCGAAGGTCTTCTCAGGCTGGGCCAAGCTGAGGATGAGAGGAACTGGCAGGAGGTTTCCTGGCCGCCGTGCTTTGGCAGGAAGTGACTAATGGCCTTCGACTGCTTCTGCGCTTCAACGAAGCCCTCCGTGAACGTCTCCACCGCCTTGCCAAAGAGACCTGAGGGATTCACGGGAGCGTCCAGAAGGGCCGTTTTCTCTGAGTCCTTCAACTCGGTCAGAGTAAGCCACAGGTGACGATCTAGCACCACAAGATTCCCCATATTGCGGCCGATCGCTCGCGCTGTCACCTTCGTCGCTCTGATGACAAGATCCGTGGCGCGTCAGAGCTCTTCGAACACTTCAAGGTCCGGCCCATCCTCATCCAGAGACTTGAGTAGCTTGGCCTGATATACCTGGAGTAATTGCCATCACGTGCAGTGCTGAAGCTGCTTGGCCCGCAGCAGAGAAAGCCTTGCAGGCAAGGTTTGCAGTGGCGCGGCAAGGTTTAGAGGGGAGAGACGCGTTGTTTCTCACTCTCCAGTTCGCCGCGGCTGAAGGACAGAGATGGGCAGCGACAGCTTCTTCCACGGAGGGAGTTTGACATACCTCACTTGGTCAGCTCCGTCCACAGAAGACAGGAGGGAGGATCCCGGATTATGCACCCGACTGCTGAGCGGCGCATGGCTTTTTTATCTCGTCATGCACTTCGGAGAAAAAGGGGCCGGGTCTCCGCGGGGTGTCCTTTCGGCCACGATCCGACTGGAGGTACCACTCGTCCAGACGGCTTCTGGCCGGTTCGGCAGGAAGCGCCCACTCCAAACCGAGCTCATCCACTGCCTTGGACAGGACGCTTAGGAGCTCAACATCGCTGTGATGGAGGTCCCCCGTGTCACTGCCGTGGGGTGCAGTGTAGTCCAGCGGGCTGTTAGACCACTCCTCTCTCGCAGACACTGCCACCGAAACCACATCTTGAACGTCGGAGGAGGGGTGGAGATCAGCGGTCATGAAGCGCACTGGAAATGGACCTGCAGCAGGGGGGGTGAGGAGCGCGTGGACACTGAGCCAGCGCAGGCTCGTCACCTGATCCTGACAGATCCGCATCAGAAACTCGTGGCACTTTCCTCCTTGGCTCGAAAGAGGCTGCAGAGGAAGAGTGCAGCAGAGTTAGCTGGGTGAGTTCATCGCCTTGGACGATGGCCACACGGAACCTGAGAGTCCAGAAACTCATATCTCCACAGTGGGGGCAGTCCGACCCCCCAAGCGCCGCCTCTGCGTGGGCGCGACCCAGGCAGAAGACGCACGATTCGTGGCCATCAGAAGATTCGATTGGCTCCGCACAGGAGAGGCAATCGCGAGTCATCTTTGCTTCCGAAGCTCACCGGAACACAGCAGGGGAAGAGAAGGCGTGTCCGCTGCAGCGTGTAGATCACGGTGAGTAGTCTTGTTGATAGGCTTCTTGCTTCTCGTAGAAGGTTGGCTGAAGGAAAAGATTCTGAATGGATGACGTACAAGCACTGCCTTATATAGAGTGGGATTCCCGCTCATATTTCGCGCGCTTGAACGCCATTGGCCAGTTTTCACTGGCGTGATTCAATAAGGCTTCAGTAGTATTCGAGGAAAGGGTATTTCCCATAGCAATGTAGAGTGATCGAATTGAAGGGGAACATAATACATATCTGATCTACCCTAGAAACCCAAAAAAACATATGTAGTGCTGTTACGGCTGTGTACGATTCAAGTGTTTTTGTATAAATCAGTAAATGATTCAAAGACACTCACTGGTCGCCACCTGGTACTGGAACAAATCTAAATGAGTCAATTTGATGAATGTAATTCGAGTACCTAGAATTATTCAAAATAACTGCAGTTCTGCAGGGCTGTATAGTGGAGTCGATTCCCCGGAGTAGGATTCCAATGATTCAGATGCTGAAGAATCGATTCTTTTTGAGATTGACTCCCAGCCTTACTCAAAGCAACACCTTAGATGATCACCAGCAATCTGTGGCTCCTAATAATGTTTGTAAACTTACACCAATTAAAAACGCATAACAAAATATCAGTAATTACATGAAATGGAATGTATAATTTCTGAAAGTTAGAGGAAATTACTTCAAAGGTCCAAAAAACAAATAAACAAAAACATCATAGGACCAGCCAAAATTAATTGCAATTTATTTTTTTTTTTTTTTTGTTATTTCTGAGAAAATGTCTAGTATCATTTGTTTATAGATTTCACTTTATTTATAATTTATTAATGTGTTAAGAATTCATAAGTGTGACAACCCTCTGGTGCTCTTCAGTCACTTTTGACAAAAAAAAAAAAAAAAAAAAAAATTACATTTTGAAATTTAAACAAAAACCTAGCTTTACCAGAATGGTACAAAACTTGGTGAAAAATTACTACCATAAAAAAAATAAATGTGAAATCTAAACAGGAAGTCTACAAATCAGCCATGATGCAAAAAAGTACACAGAATTAAAGGGGTGACACTATAAAATATAAATAATGCAAAATACACACACACACACACACACACACACACAGAGAGAGAGAGGTGTGATTTTAACAGTGCTAGTTGTGAAAGTGTGAAATAAAATCATTAATTCTGCCACAATACAGGAAAAAAACAGCAATGGAGTGAAACTGTAAACCATCAAGATTGCAAAATAGACACACACAAAAGATTTTTCAATTAAGTCCAAAAAGTTTATAATATAAAGTGTTATGATTGAATGATTGCATTTTTATTCAGTTTTGAATTCAATTTGTAACAAAATGCTTTCCATGTGTTCTTTTTCTAACACAATGTTCAGGTTTGACTGTAATTATAATGCAAAACCTGACACTTCAAATCACCATTTCAAACAAAAAAAATATCTAAGCCTTGACAAAAATATTTAGCACAATAAATTCTCAAAATACTATTAATAATATTACTAAACAAAAAAAATATATCGATTTTACTGAAAATTTCAGATGGTCAAATGACCAAATGCTTTTTGAGGCTACTGTAGGTTGTATTTTGGGACGCTGGTGTTCCCACTAGGCTGCTTTGCAAGCTAACCAGACAACCTTATTCTACCAGGATTACCAGAATGACCATCTGATTTACTGTAAGTTTTTGTATGGTTGATTTGTAGACCATCACTAACCAGCATAAAGCCTCCAAGATGTTCTTTTTAGCAAATCTTTTTAGCAGAGGATGTTTTTGTTCTTGAAATGGCATCTTTGATTATTCAGTGTACGACTATGTGCAGTATCTTGCAAGGAAAGTCTAATAAATTTAAAAAAAAAAAAAAAAAACATTAGTCACTGGTGTTGCTGGCGTCATTTTCTTCAGCAAAGCAAAACAGAAAAAAAAAAAAAAAAATTTAACAATGGATGAGAATGTGTTCAAATAGTTGACTTATTTTTAATTACCAAAGATTTTAACGTATATTTTAAGAGCCACTTCTACACATATTGGACATAATCTGTATTAAACTGGACTAACATAATAGATCAATGTATATAGTGCGTTATCTGCCATCTCGAAATCAAAACACATGTAACAAAGCCTGTATGAATATATTAGGCAGTCAAGGCCCAGGCCTGAATGAAGGGTTGGGTGAAGGACTGAAACAAGACTCCTGCTGTATTAGAGCAGTAAATGAAACCTGTGGTGCTATTATACATATGAAAATTCAACTGTACAAGATTCATTATACACATGCACACAATTGTTCACTTAGCAACATAAATAGAATCTCATGTTGCCATGTTGATGTTTTAATACAAATTACTTATAACATTATGTTATTAATATAAAGTAACTAATGTAGTTATTTTTTCAAATAAGGATATCTTTAGAAGTCCCCAAATGGAGTTGTCAAATTGAATCCATTTCTAGGGATGAATTTGTACCTAAAGTATGGTTAAGCAGCTACACACATAACTGTCACAGAAGAATGAAAACAACAAAACTTCCAATTACCTTGAAAAATCAAAGCGTACTACATATCTATACATGTGTCACAATGAGAGCCGGAAACAACAGGTAAGTAACACACTGGGATATTTACTGAAGGGAAAGCTGGATGAGGGGAGAGTGACAAGCTGATGAGTATCTCAGGAATAGTTATATTCACGTGACCCGTGCAAGAACTGAAATCCTTATCGTCCACAGGGGAAAGGAGTCCTGGGGCTCGGGAGAGCGGGAGTCAACACTGGAGAATTGCTGGAGAATCAGGAGTCCTGGAATATACGCTGGAGAGTCTATAAATCTGAGCATATCACACCAGTCCTCAGTTCCTTACACTGGCTTCCAGTTACATTTAGGATTGATTTTAAAGTACTTTTACTCATTTATAAGTCACTCAATGGCCTAGGACCTAAATACATTGCTGATATGCTCACTGAATATAAACCTAACAGACCACTCAGATCATTAGGATCGAATCAGTTAGAAATATCAAGGGTTCACACAAAACAAGGGGAGTCCGCTTTTAGCTATTATGCTGCCCGCAGCTGGAACCAGCTTCCAGAAGAGATCAGATGTGCTAAAACATTAGCCACATTTAAATCCAGACTCAAAACTCATGCTTAGCTGTGCATTTGTTGAGTGAGCACTGTGCTACGTCTGAACTGACTGCACTGTATTTTATGTATAATCATTTTCTATTTCTGTTTTAAATTCACTTTAAATCAATTTCTATATTCCTTGTTTTTATTATTTTTAATTCCTTGTTTTTATTGATTTTAATGACTATTTCACTTTCTTTTACATAAAGCACTTTGAATTACCACTGTGTATGAAATGTGCTATATAAATAAACTTACCTTGCCTATAAGGTAAGTAAACACAGGCAAGTGCATACAGAGTCAGGTACTGTACTGTACTGTACTGTTCTGTGTAGTGAACCATAGACCAGACGATGAGTGTCAGAGAGCGTGTGGAATTTATAGGAGTGCTGATGAGGGACCGCAGGTGCAGGTGATCAAAACTCAGGTGACTGGGATCTGGTGATTGCTGATGACGGCGGGGACTGTGAACAGGTGATTGCGGTTGACGGCGGTGACTGTGCCTGTGACTCTCTGACAATATGCTATGAATTTGATTAAAAGAAAACTTCTAAAAAGAGAATTTAAGACACTCCATTGCAATGCCTTTCAAAGTGAATACGGTCGCAACTGTGTGTACACTGATAAAGTTAGTTTCAAAGATTTTTTTTGCTATATCTAAAGACATGTCCTTGTCCCACCTCTTCATAAAAGCGTCCTTACAATAACAGACATTCAGAATCCCTTTCTCTAGATTTTCATAATAAACCAGACCTCATACTGACCAGGCCAACAACTGCCAAACATGTATGTATATACATGACTTTTATTTTATGCAATACATATTTCTGTGGTCACTGGCTGTCCTGAAGTCCACAGAGTCGGTGTTCTGCCAATGTGAGGTTAATCCTTTGGAGAGCACCGTGATGCTGAGGGTACTCTTCAGCCAAATGCTGGAGAATGGAACTGATCTGAGATAAGAGCGCAGAAAGGAATTAATATTAGTCTTGTTTATTGGTTTCTGAAATCACTAGCTTCTGCTTTTCTCCACTTTGCCCCACTGGTACCACTTCAGCTACTGATAATAACAAAAACTTTAAGGTTGCCGATTCTCAGTTATTTAGCATTCAGTTTTATTTCAGGGTTAATTTAGAAGTCACTGCATCTGTGCAGATGTTCTTTAAGCCTATATTTTGGGTCTACAACTAACTATGCATAGTAGACCATATAACATGAGATGTACCCAGGATTTCTGCCTAATTTACTTTATCAGAGAATCTTCCGTGGATTTTACACGAACCATTTTTAATCGCTCTTCCTGTTTCTGTGAAGCCAGCTCCAATGCCGTGTCTCTGCTGGCCACCGGAGCGTACTGTCCCTCCTTAACAGCATGCAGGTGTTTCGCCCGGCACTGCAGCATGGGCAGACGAGATAAGTTCTGCAGAAAATAGCAGAGAACTTTTGGTGATGACACATAATCAGCACACAGTTACGGAACATAAATTAAACTTAAATGGTTAGAACCTACAGTATATGTAAATTCCCCTTGCAAACCATGCCCACTAGTGTTGATGTCTTAAATAAACATTCAAGTGTGCAAAATGTTGTTTCCTGCAACTATGGTTCTTGTGGAAATAAAAGTAAATGTAAACATGATGTGACCTTCATGTGGAGTAAAATCTACATAGGTTAATTAAAATATAATATAACTGGTTCATTAAGCTGTGACCCACCCCCACTTAAGACTGGGGCACCACTGGGTGTCCAGTATGCAAGTGTGTATGCTGTTAGTGGATGCACTGACTCTCTCTTTGGTTTTTTGTAGTGCGCTGAGGTCCCTGGTGAGAGCCGTTCTGGTATTCTGCAGGTCATTGAGATGCATACGTTTGTCTCGGAGGCTGGAGGTCATAGAGCACTGCCTCTCCTCCAGCTGAGCTATAACACCATCACACTCTTCTGCTTGCTGAACACACACACACACACACACAGTAAACAAGACAAAACAGTCTCTAAATTCATTTTGTAAATAAAAACTACATTATACAGGTCATATGCACAAGGTGATTATTATTAACACTAAGAATAAAAAAAAAAAAAAATAAAAAAAAATTAACTAAAATAAA
>JAFVLL020002840.1:0-27759 GCA_021397915.2 Tor tambroides | reverse complement strand
TACAGAAGTACTGCTGCTGATATCTTTTTTCTTTTAATAATAATTGAGAAAGACAGCTGTTAAATAAATAATTTCCTAGACACATTATACATTACTAGGTTTGAAGAACAATGCACCACTTCTTTATCTCTCTTTTTGCACTCTTTCTTCAATTATATTCCATTTTCATGCTCTCTTTCTCTCTTCCTTTTTATCAGGTGGAGATGCTGGAGAGGAAGTATGGCGGTTACTTCCTGAGCAGACGAGCGGCTCGCACGATACAGACGGCATTCCGGCAGTATCGCATGAACAAGAACTTTCAACGGCTGCGCAGTTCTGCCTCTGAAAGCCGAATGACTCGCCGGATCATCCTGTCGAACATGCGTTCGCAGTATTCATTTGATGAGCGACAGCCACAGGCAATATAACAGTATAATTGTTAAAACCTGCACGAAGTAGACAATTCAGCTTGACTGTGAGATGTTAATTCTGGTTTATGTGATGTTTACATAATTTCCATAAATTCCTATTTTTACTATTTGTGATTTTTAGGTTCAGCCCCAGATGCCCCAGCAGCAGCAAGGTCGATATACCAGCCATCACACTTCGGCTCTGGGCACAGCTAGCCAGACAGGAACCACAGACTCACAGCAGGAGACTGACTCACCCGCACACTGTCCTTCAGACAGAGAGGAGTACTCACGTGCAGACAATGCCTTCAACAAACAGGTGACAGATGTGTGAAATACTCAGGAAATGAACCCTTATTAAAGTTATGTTAAAAATTTGGTTTAAATGAATTTCAGTACAGGTCATATATATATATATATATAGAGAGAGAGAGAGAGAGAGAGGGAGAGAGGGATGGGTATTACCCGGTATTAAATGAGCCCTGGGGCTAAATTATGAAAGACTGGAATATCGATAAGCTCTGACGTTAACGGTTCTGCTATCGGTACTGGAGAAATTAAGAAAATACACATACATTTATTATTGCTATATAGACATTATCTTTCATATAAGTTCTGTCTCGCTAGAGTCGCTGTTATGCAATAATATTAGAACATTCGTCTATGATGCATTTTTGCTATTTGCAATTCAGAAGAGAGATCGCGCTCACGTGGAGGAGCTACAGAGCGCACAATAGGCTATGAAAGCCTTGTTTAATTGTGATGACAGAGGAGAGAACTAAACATTCAAATGTCTGCTTACACTTTTACACAGCCTGTGGCTGTGATATTAAGCTAATTTTATTGTTTATTCTGATTTTGGCTTCCAAGGATCATAAAAAGAAGATATGAGGTATTAAAACGTGCCGCGTCTAGCGCAAATCCTTTCCCTTCACAGTGGCGCACATTCGTTCCTCCCTAAAATGCAGACTTAATGTCAGAAACAGCAAAATCTGTGATTGTTGTAAAATGCAGTCTTTACTGTTGCTAAATTGCGGGACATGTTTAATAAACATTGAAAGTACAATAATCCATGCAAGAGACGCTGTTCCCCAGTGCGCTCCAAAACGGACAAGCAAATTATATTTTGGGCATCCAAACAATCAAATATTACTGGTTTTACTAGAGATGCACTTAAATGATAATTCTTGGCCGAAACTGAAACTGAAAAATCTGGATGCACTTGGCCGAAACCAAAACCGAAAAAATGCTTTGTAATAATTATTTATTATGTTATTAAATAATATAAATCAGGGCTCGGCAACCTTTTTGGTATGACGTGCCATTTTTAATTTTTCTGGTTAACCACTGTGCCAGTACCCCCCCTCCTCTTTTTTAATGCATTCTGTGTTTATACATAAACATTTTTAAATGATATGATAAAAAAACAATATTTGATTTCCATGCAAATAGTTTCTTAAGATTTTTTCATAATTTTTTTTTTAACTTTTCAAACGTTTCTTGAATAACAGATATACAGTGTGACCATAATGAACACCACTGTATGTGTGTGTGTGACAAGGCCAATGCATTAAAACCGTTCAGTTTAATCACCGTTCTATATTAATGCACTGCTTTAATTGATGTGCGCACACACACACACACACACAGACACACACTACTCGCACACAGAGATCGGAGATCGCGCTGTGCAAAAAGTAACATTCAGAAGCTCATAAACTTCTTGACTAATATTAAATGATTTGCAGCATCATCTTACCTTGCTCTCTTCGCGCTCTGCTTCTGTGAACAGTAAACCCCGCCTACTTTGATTGGCCATCTCAGTTATTTTGACATTGACGAGCGCTGTTAGACCACTGAGCCTTTGCTCTGAAGCACCTAGTATGTGCAGCGGTCGCGCGCATCCGTAGACTAGCGCAAGTTCATTCTCACACTTTAATAGTATTTACCGCTCCTAACAGGCTGTGTGACTATGGGAAGTTATTACCTCAAAATGTACGTCACTATGCAGTTTTCCCTATTGCTCGCATGCCAGCGTTTATCCCTCTGCTTGCCACTGTTGGCACGCGTGCCGTAGGTTACCGACCCCTGATATAAATTTAACTCAATTTTAATGGTACTGGATTTAAAAAACACAAGGCAGTAAAATAACTACACTTTTATTGAAAGTAACGCATGTATTTTCAGCTCATATTTTTTGCTGTTTTTCTCTTTCAGACAAAAACTGAAAATGCCATTTTCGGCCGATAATTTTCAGTGGCCGAAATTTCGGTGTATCCCTAGTTTTTACTTTATTTTTGACCATAGAAATGCAGCCTTGGTGAGCTTAAGACTCACAAAAACATTAAAAAATCTACATACCCCAAACTTTTGAGCAGTAGTGTGAATGTCTATGTGCTTCCTCTCTCAGGTGACATCTCTGGCTGACTCTATGGACGACACTCTGACGTGTCAGTCCGGCCGAGGGGACTCTCAGGACGGTGGTGGGGGAGGCGGTGAGGAGAGCGAGGATTTTGGCGAGTGTGTGTGGAGCAACAAACCTACCTCGCGTAGGGGGGTCATGGGGGAGCAAGAACGTCTGGGGGTCATGCATGAGGACAGCACAGCTACGTCGTACAGCGACGTCACGCTTTATATGGACGACGGCATGCCGTGTTCTCCACTGTCCATCGAGCGGGTTCCCTCCAGCACAGACACCGAATACTGGGGTGTCAGCAGCGGGGTTGGAGGGCGCGAAGACAGCCGGGATACAGAGGGCGGCGGGAGCAGTAACAGTCGGCGTAGCACGCCATGCACCGAATGCCGAGATTTCCGGTTGCGGGGGTCACACCTCCCCGTTCTTACCATAGAGCCGCCTAGTGACAGCTCTGTTGACATGAGTGACCGTTCAGATCGAGGCTCCCTCAGCAGGCAGCTGCTTTACGAGCAGGAGCCTACGGCAGGTGGATCGCCTCAAGGGACTCTCAAACACAACCCCGTCCCTCGCACACCCAATCCCTGTGCGGCACAGGGCCAGACGCGACCCCCGGGTCGCCCCATCCCATCCCCTCTTCCAACACACGTACCACACCACACAATGATGCACCACCATCACCACCCACACCTTCACCATCCGTTGCACCACCACCCTATGCCACACATCCATCACCCCTACCCGGACCCCACGTCTCCCTCACCCACTCAGCCTCCACTCACGCCACTTTCTTCCTCGTCCTCCGCGCCACTGCCCGCGACTGGCCTGGAGCACTCGGATGGGGACAACGACTCCCTGAACTCAACCACCAACTCCAATGAGACCATCAACTGCAGCTCAGGCTCTTCGTCTAGGGACAGTCTAAGGGAACCGTTGCCTCCTCTAGGAAAACAGACCTATCAGAGAGAGAGCAGACATAGCTGGGACTCGCCCGCCTTCAACAATGACGTGGTGCAAAGGAGGCAATACCGCATCGGACTGAACCTCTTCAACAAGTAAGAAATGTTCACCAAAATAGGATTGTGCTGTTTCAGTTGAAATTTTAATTGGTGACAGCAGTGTCCTGCAATCTAATTTAAACAAAACTTTTTAATTTAAAATTAAACTTTTATACACATGCAATATTTTTTATTAAATAAATATTTTAAATGAAATGCTGACAAGAATTTTCAATTTTCCTCAAATGAGTGTTCTTAATATTTATTCTTTTATTTTATTTATACATGCAGTTTTTTGGAATCATATAACTTAACTAACTGTATTGCCTATATATAATTTGCTTTCTTTTAAAATGCATTATCATACCGCAGAACTATTGTACTGCAAAAAAAAAAAAAAAAGTTTGATTAAAATGGTGAAAAAAGAAATGATAACCAATTTGTTCAGTACCGGTCCCAGACTTCTGGGGGCCCAAATCAAAACTTTTTCAGGGAGCCCCTGTCAATGCGTTCATAAAAACTCCAAAATGACCAGCAACCCCTTAATCTGTTCTTTCAGAGCAGTTTCTTGTGTTGTTTGACTAACATTAAATGACAGAGACAGCAGGTTTATTAGGCTTCTGTCACTTTAAGACCAAATGCAGAGATCTAGTAGTGACAAGCATTCAAGTGACCCTTCGGAAAAACCGACATTTCTTAGTTACTGTTGCTATGTCTGGCAAGCCATGCCGCTCTCACCACACATCATGTTCTCACGCAGTAAAAAAATACATCGCGGAGCAAAGAGGAAACTGACAACACGCCAACAGACAAGACAGAGCAGGTTACTTCTGGTATGAAACAAGTTCTCAGGACTCTCAAATGTAATTTAAGAAATTCAAACAATAAATACCTTTTGTGGCTCTTTAATGTTTTCATTACAGATTACTTTATTGCCTCAGTTCAAGTGGCACATGAACCGATCGTCTTTTAATATTTACTTGAAGCACAAAATAAACATGAATGAATATCAGAACGTATTTTATTTCAACCGTAGAAAGACTAGATTTTTCAAGTTTAAGTCCACCGAAGTTAATCTACTCTCCTGTCTGATTTGTTTGTCGTGCAAGATGGTGGATTCGGCGTTATGATTGGTCAGAATGCTTGTCAGTCAAGCTCTTTGCGAATGGTCAATTACCGTCCCAGGTGTTTATATTCACTTAAGACATAATAGACTACGTTTCAATAAACTCACCAAGACGGACATTTTGACATATTTTTGTGTTTATTTGTCTATTTAAGAGCACACCCGAACCCCAAAGTATCCTATAAGTGTCTCGGATCACATGCACAGAAAGCCGTCTGGCGAACAGTGTCTCTTTTGTAGCTTAGTGCACTTTTAACATTTTTTTTATCGAGTACGTCAAGCAGACTTTATATTATGACAGTCACATTACATGATTTGACCAAAACCAGATGAGGGAAGGGTGACAGCTAAAATAAAAAATGAAGCCAAAATCAAAAATTCTATTAGCACAGCCCAAATATTTGAGAACAAGGGGGCCCCATGGTGGTTGGAAAGCCCTTTGCAACTTGCATACTTTGCGTATAAGGATGAACGACACTGAATATGTCTCTTGTAACTCATATAAATGTTAACCTAAAATCTTGTTGTTAGAAAAGTGTATGTGTCTATTCATTGACTAATCTATCTACAGATATCTCCTCCATATGGTTTGATCACACCTGTCGTATTTCATTTTTACATCCTAATAGTGATGAGATGACAAGCCCAGGGTGATTTCTCTGAACCTCTTTTCTTACTTAATACCTGGGTTAAAGATCACAGACGATTTATGGTATTACAGTTTTATTTTAACACATTAATCCTATTATAAATCATGGAGAATTGATAATGAAAAGTAACTAACATTTTGATTGATGTGTCATAAATCTTTTAGCACCTTGGGAACTTTTAGCACGGTGCTTTAGAAATCTAATTCTGATGAGGAAATGGAACTGTAAGCAATCAAATGGACTTTAAGATCAAATGGCATAGATCAATAAAAGACAATGCAATTAAACCAAAGACAGATTTGAACCTAAATCTGATTGGATACAAAAACTCAGATTTAATTTCAGTGTCTATACATTTGTCTACCCTCAGGCTGTTGTTGCTATGTCTATTTTTTCTTTATTTCAGTTATTTACAGTTTTACTGGAATGAATCACATCCTATCTGTTTTATCCTCACTCTCCCTGTCTTCCAGGAAACCAGAGAAGGGGATCCAATATTTGATAGAGAGGGGTTTTGTCTCAGACACGCCTGTGGGCATTGCACGTTTCATCCTGGAGAGGAAAGGCCTGAGTAGACAGATGATCGGGGAGTTTCTGGGAAACCGACAGAAACAGTTCAACAAGGATGTGTTGGAGTTAGTAATGATGTTTTTCCTTTCTTCCAACCCCAGACTGTAGCAAAGCATCCATATGCTGTTAACACCAGCCTGGAGGCAAAAAAAACACAGAAACCAGACACTGGCTAAAAAAATCAACACTAACATGTTGTCAGATGAATTTAGTGATCTTTCTTTCTGTTTTTCTTTCTCAGCTGTGTGTTGGATGAAATGGATTTCTCGGGCATGGATCTGGATGATGCCCTGAGGAAGTTTCAGGCTCAGATTAAGGTTCAGGGGGAAGCCCAGAAGGTGGAGAGACTGGTAGAGGCCTTCAGGTAGCCTTTGGTCTCTTCTCACCCTATGCTCTTTTCTCTGCATTTTGTGGTTCCACATGAGTATCAACTTCTTTCTTTCTCACAGTCAGAGATACTGCGTGTGCAACCCTGCACTCGTCCGCCAGTTTCAGAACCCAGACACTATCTTCATCCTGGCATTTGCCATCATCCTTCTTAACACAGACATGTACAGCCCCAATGTTAAAGCTGAGAGGAAGATGAAGCTGGAGGATTTTATCAAGAACCTTAGAGGTGATCCAATCCAAAATGCCTTCAGCTAAATCAGACTGATTATTGGTTTTCAATTAAAGACAATACAGCAATTTTCACCTTCTGTTTCTTGTTCATTCTTCCACTCTCTTTTTCGTTGTCAGGAGTGGATAATGGACAGGATATTCCCAGGGATTTATTAGTGGGCATCTACCAGCGCATTCAGAAATGGGAACTCAGGACAAACGATGACCATGTGTCTCAAGTGCAGGCTGTGGAGAGGGTCATTGTGGGCAAGAAACCTGTGAGTCAAACTATGTGTTTCACTCATGCATGTCATACTTGTGGTTGAAACCCCATATTGTTGTTCAGCTTGTAGTAAAAAGGTAATCTGATCTCTAGTTTGTTTATTTGTGTGGTTTAGTGTGAGACAAACCAAGCTGTATTTTGATATGCTGTGTGTGTGCATGCAGGTGCTTTCTCTGCCACATCGCAGGCTAGTGTGCTGTTGTCAGCTGTATGAAGTCCCTGACCCTAATCGACCCCAGCGGAGTGGAGTTCACCAACGTGAGGTCTTCCTCTTTAATGATCTGCTAGTGGTGAGTCTTCACTTAGCGCATATTGGCCTAATTACTGTCAGAAGATATAGTAGAGAAAAAAATACTCCCTTTGATGTTGAGTCATGTGCACTTACAATAATTACATAATTATATTGCATTGGTAAATGTATAGGCATGCTGTTTTCATTAAAAAAAATTCAAGAACATTTAGCCTATATAATATAACTCTATTCAGTTACATTGTACAATTTATACTTATAACTGTATATTTCAATTTTCATTGTTATTTTTATAATTGCAACTTTATCTTCAGGATTTATAAATATATATTCAGATTTCATGTAATTGTTTCATATACAGTACATACATATAAATTCCTTAGTCACAATGAAGCAATTTTTGGTCCTCATTGTAACAAAATGACAAAAATAACATTCTTTATACATACATATTAGATATTTATTTGTACTACTATTGCTAATAATAATAGTAATATTTATCTATTACTGAGAACATAAAAGAACGAAAAGGTGTCAAATCTTAAACACAGATTTGTACATATTATTTATTCTCTTATTAATTTACAAAAATAGTAAAGTCATCAGAACTATTAAATAGCCCAAATGAAAGTACAGAAATAATGCAGTTACCAAAACAAGTTAAACAAACCAAGACTCTTATATTTTAGTTGCCAGAAATTGCCAGTCTTGATCTAGAGCACAGCTATTAGACACAATGAAAAAAACATTCAGTCATGTGTATCTAAGCAATTTTGAGTTAAGAGTATGTATGTGCATAATGACGATAACTACGCAGCCTAACATCCCTTATGTTCCCGCCTTCAGGTGACAAAAATCTTTCAGAAGAAGAAGACGTCTGTGACGTACAGTTTCAGACAGTCTTTTCCCCTGGTGGAGATGCAGGTTCATATGTTCCAGAACTCCTGTAAGTATATTCATCCCTCCATCTGTCTGACCATCTGTCCCTCCTTCTTTATTTATACTATCACTCCATTCCAGCTCGTTTACACACTCTGCTCTCATCCACTCCATCACTCCATCTCATCAATGTGCGCTCTCGTTACCCTTTCCTTGCTTTCATGTAGGTGGTGTTTTGGTTTCTTAGCAGTATATGAAGGAGAAAAAGATGTCTATCTGAAAATCCTCACATCTATTGTGACTGTGCTGTTAATTGGGAACGTCTGTGGAATGTCTGTTTTCTATTTATCTTAATCAGTATTTGTTTTGCACTTGTTTTCCACTAACAAAATATCTGCACATCTTTAAAAGAAGATAAATTAGCTTGAAGGAAAATTCAACACAAATTAAGACCATGTATTTTGAATTAAATATATCTTTCCTACCCCATCAACATGTTGAAGTACAGTACTTGTGTGGATTTTGTCAGAATGAGAGATCTATAACTAATTACATGAGGCACAGTTAATCCCTCTTTATCTGTCTCTCTCTCTAATTGACTGCGTTTACCCTCTATCTCTGTCCCTCTCTCTCAGACTATCCTCACGGTATCAGACTGACATCAGCGATGCCCGGCAGCGAGCGTAAGGTCCTGATTGTGTTCAATGCGCCAAGCCAGCAGGACCGAACACGCTTCACCAGCGACCTGCGTGAAAGCATCGCTGAGGTTCAAGATATGGAGAAATACCGTGTAGAGTGTAAGAAATCTTTTAATGTGACCTGTTGTTTCACACATGACAGATCAAAAGCATGAGGTTCTTTTTATGTTTGCAAACTGAAATTTCAGAAAATTTGCTGTGTATCTGATTATTACATTATTCATTAGGGTTATTGTTCATCATGGTAATAGTCAGGTTTTGCCAGAATTAACCCCTGGTCTCTCTTCTTCATAGCTGAGTTAGAGAAGCAGAAAGGTGTGATGCGTCCAGGGCTCCTGAGTGGAGAAGGGGGCGGGGTTGGCGGAATGAAGTCTGAAGCTGTGAACGGCACTCTGGGAAGGCCCAGTCTGGATGACACGTACACAGCAGGGGAGGGGCTTAAACGAACAGCACTTAGCTCCTCACTGAGAGACCTCTCTGAGACAGGTACAACACACGTTCACACAACAAACTCCCTTCTATTTATACTACAGCTGTCAGTTTCATGTGTTTGTTTAATGGAATTATAGCAGCATAATGCAATAAGTATTAGCTCATTTTAATTATGGATGCTTCATGGATTTCCGTAGACCTATGTTGTAAAACAAACAATTTGATTTCTTAAGCCACTTTGTTCTGTTCTTTGCTTTTCTTGTCTGCCACAATTTTCAATTTCACCCAAATATGGACATTAATTCATTGGATTCATTACAAATAAATGAGTGTGTATTATTTTTATAAACTATTGACAGCCCTAATTTAAATTTGGGGGGAAAATTTTAATTCCACCATAGTTTGATCATGAAAGGTCTTCTGGCTTAACTTCTATAAAGACGTACAGTTTGATAGACACTGCCCTCTAATGGCACATTATGTCCTTGCATAAGGCTTCTTAAAAAAGTGTCTGGATTTGAATAATCATAATTTTTTGCAGTGTATGTACACTGTCACAGTATGCAAAATTTCAGTAGGCATATAATGTACAGATGCTACATTTGTTAAGATGCGCAGTATATAGCAGAGCAGACTCGAAATACTGAAATACTGTATCCCCCTTCTAAGTATTATCTGCAAAATGTTTTTTTCTTACTCAGTGTTTGATGGGACTGCCAAGTGTTAACATATTTTTATACAAAATTATATAAAAAATACTCACAGAATTAAGTGTAAACATAATGTGGTCATGTGATAAAATTTCTAAACACAGTCAGTGTCAAGTTCAGTGATGTGAAGTTGAGTTTTGTCAGTAGACATTTATGTACACAATTTGTAGACATTTGTTCGTTGTAAATGGATCATCCAAGGCCAAACGCCCAATACTGAGAGGATAGAAAATGTTTTCTTCATGACCTTTGACCCTGACCTTGCTGTGCTTGGTTGGGTACAGGAAAGCGAGGCCGTAGAAACAGCGTTGGCTCTTTGGATAGTACTATTGAAGTAAGTCAGGCAGATCTGCTAATGGCCTGTAATCATAATGAAATTGAATGATATTGTGTTTCAGCTTTCTTAAATGCATGAGACCCCTTTGTTTAACAACAACAACTTTGCATGAATTTTTGATTGTTGTGATGAAGTTCAGCATGTTTTAATCTGTATTGTGTAAAAAAACTTAATTGGTGTTTGCTTTGCATGCAGCGTGTCTAATAGGTTATGCCTGGTGCTAATAGCTAATGCATTGCTCTGGTAAATTAATGGCCCCAATCAGTATCTGAGGGCTGCTTATGTTTCAGAGGTTTAGATGCATGTTTAAATACATGTAAAATGAGTGAGGCTCTATAATGAGGAAGCTTCACTTTGTTATTTGACTGATTTTGTGTTGTTTGAGGCTGTTTGTATCTAATGCTGAAAGGCTTTTTGCGTTGTCACTGTGCAGGAGATTACACGTTGTGTTTGCATGTACTTTTAAGTATCAAGATAAATTGTTACTTGTTAGATTAATTGTTTTTTTTTAAGAGATGTGCCATTACAAAAATTCTGTCTGTTACCAATATGCTGATAATTATTTTTATGCTGTAACCGATAAATTAACAGATTAATGGAAGTTATTCAAATTATATAATATTGTAAAGCAATTAAAATTACACATTAGGAATAAAAAGTATTAATTTTAAACTCTTCTAGTGTTTTGTTAAAGATTACATTTAACGGTAAATTATTGGTGTTTTTAAATATTAAATATAATCTAGTAATTTTCAAAATCATTTTTGTTTTTACACTGAACTTTGTACATGATGGTTAAATTCACTTGTTTTAGTGTTTTTTTTCTCTTTTTTAAAATAATTTAAAAAATAGTATAGAGTTTTTATAGAGAGCATTTATTGGTTATAACATGAAAATCATTATCTCTTATAATGAATTGTAATATCGGTGTGTTCCTGAGAAGTAACATGCGTTATTTATTTGAAAAAGGTTACTGGGGAATGCCTGTCACTTGTAACTCATTAGTTCTGACCCTGTCCATCTACTCAGATTTCCAGTGTAATGACTGTCTGGATTTGTGTGTTTGTGCACACTGTAGGGATCCATCATTAACAGCCCTCAGCCGCACCAACGCTCGCCCATGGGGGGCGCCGTTCCCGGCTGCTATGGGCTGGAAGACTACCGGCCTCACCGCCCCATCCTGAGCCCCGGAGTAGGGGTGGGGGGTGGGCCGGGGCAACTTCACAACGCCGTAGGCAATATGGGCGGGGTCCCTGTCATCAACGATCGAGGTGGGGGTCCGGGGAGCAGTTCTGGAGGGAGCAATTCCGGTTCCTTCCTGGGCTCCCTGTTTGGGAGCAAACGCGCCAAACCCCCTGCTCCCCTTACTCCACCTGGGCCACATTACCCGGCCCCCGTGCCGCCTCCTACTACAGGAGGGCCGCCACCTCCGTCCCCCTCCGCCCTCAGCCAGTCAGATCCCGGTGGGCCATCCAAGATCCAAGCGCTGCACGCTCAGTACTGTCACAACAACTTTGGCCAGCCTCCGCCCCCTTACCACCATCATCATCGGTACCATATGCAGGCCATCGCCCCTGGCCATCCACCCGCTATCCATCATACCCTACATCGAGGGTCCCTCCCACGGCGCGGGCCGCCCGTTCCTTCACACGCCCAGCTCCAGCAGCAACTATCCCATCATGCTATGCAGCAAGGCCGCTACGGCAATATGGCATGCACCCCCCCGCCTCTGTCCCCGCATTCGCCCAATTCCCCCATCGCCCCTTTCACCTTCTATCACATGCATCCCAATCCCATACGCCACATACGGGTGCCCGGTCCTACCGGCAAGCTTCCTCTCACCCTGTCTCACTCTCAGCCCCACCCTCACGCCCACTCCCACGTTCACTCTCATACCCACAGCCATCTCGTCCACGCCCACAGCCCACACCCCTTACTGGATCACTCCGCCCATCAAACTCATTTCGTTTTCTCGCCGCCCCCTCAGGCGCCATCCGCTATCACCGCCCGCTACATACCCCAGGGCGCCGTCCACTACATCCCGCAGTATCCGCCCCTCTCCTCCATCCCACCCCCTCCACCACATTCCCCGTTACCTCCACCTTCGTCCCCACATACCCCCCTCACCCCTCTTACCCCGCTCTCCCCTCTGGCCCCGCAGCTCCCGGGACCCATGGGGGTGCAATCGGGCGGCCCAGGGGGCGGAGGAGGAGGCGGAGCCAGCAACAGCAGCACGGTCGGCAGCTCCAAATCCAAACCTATCAACCGCATCAGCACGGTGGTGTAAGGGTGAGCCGCAGCAGAGGGCGCAGGGTCCCGACGCGGAGGAGCCGGAGCCCGGGCAAGAGGAAGCACACCATACTCAGACTCTGTTACTTCCATATCCGCTTCCCTCACATGTAGAGCGGGAATCCTGGCCGGCTACATGCTCATTGCTAGCCTGAACGGCCTCTTGCTGTTGGCCGCCATTCAAAACAAAGGCTGTGTAACAGCATCAAATCTCCGACTGAAGACCTAAGAAGCCTAATGGAGACAATGGTGAAGCAGATGAAGTGTATTTTAAGAGATTGAGTTGAAATTGACATGCGTTGCTGCCAAAGGAAGAGGTTACAGGGAGAAAGGGGGTGCCAATTTAAGTCGGAGTGATGATCTGGAGTTTAAGAGACCAAGTTTGACCATATAATAGTCAGAAGACCAGTTGTGAACTCTTTAAACACTCAACATGGAGACAAAACTGGACAGATGAGTGCAAAATATAAAAGAAACTGAACTTTTTCATTCGTGGTCTTTTCAGTTTTCATGTATTTCAGATGACAATCATTTCAGGGTCAGTCAGAAAATGTTTGCTTGATACATTCCTCAAAATTGTCAAACGTGTTCCTCAGCGCATACGAAGGGCCAGCATGCACTTAGGGGGATGCCAAACACTACGTTTTAATCATTTTAAAAGAGACTTTTATTTTTCCTTGTGAGTGAAAGGACAGAATGGGATCTGCTGAGAAAACCTACATCACTACACAGTAAAAACAAAAAAAAAACATTATTTTGAAACTATTTGAAGAATGTTTTTTATTTTATTTTTGTTTTGTTTTTTTTTTTACTTGAAGAGGCTGGGCATCTGGTTTGCAATAAGTCAGCCATAACAGTAAAAAAACACTTTTTTGAAGACCTCAGTGAAGTCATGATGTCATTTGCGCCAAACAGAATGTGTAGAAAGAGATTTTAAATTGTTTGGTAGACATTTTGTTCTTTTGTTTTGTTGCTATTATATAAGACAATTAAGCATACAAACCTAAATGCAACGTACAGAAAAGAGTCATGATGACTAATCGCAACCAATAATCAGGACAATAGATCAACGCCTCTGTTTATTTTCTGCCACCTGTTACCTCAGCATCTCTCTTTGCCTTTTTAGCGTCACCATTTCACTATTATTTTCATCTTGTCTACTTAATACAATCTCGCCTGACCAATGAAATATTTATATTTGGCAATTCATCACATAACCTTAGTGCCTACTGTAAAGGTTTGTCATTGGAGGTGTGAGATCAGTGTGGTATTTTCTCTGGATGACCTGTTGGAGGAACAGTGTGTTTGCATAGTGTCATTGAAATTTTGAAGTGAAATCTGTACTTATGGGCTTGGTTTTGTACAGCATAGACGGTCAAAATGTGTTACAGATATCTTAAATATTTAGAAGTAACTGAATTTTAAAAAGAACGTCTGGATATGGGTGATTTTAATGGGTGACTTTATTACTATTATGATGTCAAATACTACTGATATAATTCTAGCTATTTTTGGTGTAAAAGCTACTACTAATATAATACATGGATAAGTTTTAGCAGAGTGCCGTGCTGAGTGTTTTCTAAGAGCTTTTTTTAGACAGACCAACAGGCTAGGTTTTGTTTTGTTTTGGGGTGTACAATTAATGTTTAGCAAACTAATTGGACTGCTAATTTCAGGTAAATGTTTTGCAGCAAGTTTGTAAAACTATATTATCCACATAAAAGCCGTATGATCCGTGTAAAACTCGTTGTTGCCAGAAGCCATACACACTTGAGCAACTCGCTCTTTTAATATTGTGAATTTACGCTGAGTTGCATGTCCAATGTCAGTGCCCTCTTATTTTTTTATATGAAAGCGTGTTTAGGGGACTTACATTCACACACTCACACACACTGAGAAGCTGTAAAAGCATCTTTAAATGTGAAGATTTGCTGAAAGTTTCTGGTTTTGCACATACACAAGTTAAAGATCATCAGTGCCTAGGATCCAAAGCTCCAATACCATCTGCATCCCTCCAAACAGTCCCTTTCTCTTTCCTTACTTCCCCCCTTGACAACCAAAATGGGCCGTTCTCCATTAAGCAGAATCAATCACAGTATTACATTAGTGGTGTGTTATTGTTGAGGAGTTATTTTTATACTTATAAAATGTTAAATTTTTTTAAAAGGATGAAAACATCTTAAATAAGAATATTAATCTCTGCTGCTAGACCCAGCCATTTATTTTTTTATTTATTGATTTTTGATTATTTCCTTTGCCTATATAAATTGTATTTAGTCGCACTACAATAATGTTTATTCAGGCAATGGATTCCAGCACTTCAAATCTGCTAGCATTACCTATAACTGGAAACCTTAAGGCCCTTGTAGACAAACAGGAACTCCATGTCCCTGTTCATAATCTGTGGCGTGATCTGAATTTAGAGGGCCATTCACTACATTTCACTTTATTTTTTCCTATGTGCGGTTTTGCTTCTCTAATTCTAACGCTTTGCTCTTGTGCTTGTATTAAAAGTCCTGAGTGCTGGGGCATGCTGAGCTCAAACGCAAATAAAGCAGAGATGTGTGATGTTAAATTTTTTTAAAAAAATCCAGTAGATTTTGAGATGCGTGTTCTGGTTTCTGGACACGCTAATGTCTTGCGCCACCGTGCCCCGTGTTGCATGTCTGCACTTAGCTGAATGATGCTGTATAAACCTGAATGTATATATTAGTTGATATAAATATGCCATATTTACTCTGCACTGGACTGAGGAATCAATATCTGGCTGGGAATGGGAACATGAACCATTGTTTACATTTTAAGGACCTGGGGGTGGAGGGTGGGGGGCTTGGAACGAATTGTAATTGTAAAATTGTATCAGTATGTGTGTGTAAGAGCAGTTCCTATATTTAAAATTAATTGTATGAAGTTTTATTTGTATATATGTATGAGGTTTCAATGCAGAATTAATTCAGAGACATTATGTGATAATTTATTGCTCTCATTCTATAAAACATGTTCTTGCTGTTGGAAAGTTGTTTTTTTATATGCTGTATATTTCTGTGTGGGCTGTGTGTTCATCTATTTTGGTGTGTGTACAGTATGAATGTGTGTGTTGTGTGCATCCAAGTATGAAATCAGGTTAATGACAGAATATTATATTAAGCATACAAAATTGTTTTATTTGTCTAAAATGTTATATTTTATACGGTCTCAGCAATGCATTGAAATAACCACTCAAGAACTAATGCACATTACACATTGTATAATTAGGACTATTGATATCAATCAACAGGTACCATATGAGTACAACTGTAAATTTCTACATTTTTATCTAACACCAAGACAGAAATGGCAAATGATGCTGGATAAAGTCCTTTGCTCACATACATTTGTATACTGAGAAATGATAGTTCATTGTGTATTTCTGACATGTACAGCATAGTCCAAATCATGCAAATTAGTTGAGCTGAACAAGTGGCTCTCATCACCAAACTGGTCAAAACTCTTAAGGCCATTTTCTACAAAATCTTCAAATAGTTTTGAACACTTACAAATATGTTAACAAATTTGTATATCATTCATTTGTGAATAAGAATATCACCTCATTTTTAGCTCCTTTGCTACACTTAATGTGAACCACTTAAGGTTAAATGCTCCTAATTCCAGTATATTAAAATGTACAATCTGTATTCATTTTGAAGCTGGTTAGATTTCATAGGGTTCCAGTGTGTTTTGTGCTTCCCCTTTTGCTGGTGATTAGTATGTGTCCGCACTAGGCCACATAGGCTTGTGAAAGTCGCTTTGTAAAGACTTAGGGTGTTAGGGAAAAGAATTACCATACATTCAAAAATTAAAAAGCACATTGTGGCTTACATTGTGCTTTTGTCGTATTTGGGTTATAATGAACAGTACAGAAGAATAGTGTAAACAGACCATCACAAACAAGCAGTACAAATGTTCAGCACCACATCTCTGTAGGAAAGTTTAACATGATTGTGTCTGCACAGGTTAAGCACTTATATGATGTTGTAATTAGAGGAGTAAATTGTACAAAAGTCTTACTGATATTCCATCCCCCCATTATTCTCAATGAAAATTCAAGAGTTAAGAAATTGAATCATTCTTTGTCTTTTGTGCAGCTGAGGAAGTTTCCGAATGAATTACATTTGTCTAATATGTTTGCTTGCAATGAGCAGATTTTGATTACGACCTGTTTGCTTGTACAGTTTGTGGTGTGTGCGTTGTGCTTGTCTGTGTACATTCAGTCAACATTCATAATCTTCCGAGTGTCTTTGTCACTTTTAAAGTCAAACAGAAATCCTCGAAAGCAGAATCTTGACCTCAGAGTGATAATGCCTATTGAGAAGCAATGCAATGTGACATTCATTATTCAAGACAATCAAGTTTTTCCGCCACCAATGAACAAATACCTGACTTTTTAATTAGTATTTTTTGTTTGTTTTCCGAAAAATCTAAAAATCTTTGAAAGGTACATTTACTTAAGAAGCAACTCTAAGACTTAAAAGTATGTATATTTTATATGGGTATGAGTATAATCAATTTAAAAACAATAGATAAGTATCTGTGAAAACAAGTCTTATCTAGTGTTGCTTCTCAAGTAAACTTTTAACTTCTAGTACTCGTTACAAATAGGATTTATTGAAATGAAATTAAAGAGGGCAATAGTTGCTAGGCGTTGCTCAGTCATATTAGTAATGCAGAAAGATGACCCTTGAAACTTTTGAGAACTGTTCAAGAAAGTATTTGATAATTTGATAAAATAGATTCTCTTCCTGTTGTCATTCCTCACCATCCTTTCAGACTGTGGTAACAGACAGAAGAGGATTATACACTTTTGTCCCATCTGGAGAGCGAGAGCCATGTGCCAGTAGCTCTTGGATGGTGATCCAGTTGTCCAGTATACGTTGGTTGCGTTTCTTGGAGCTCTTTTTCTGACTGAGCTCCAGGATTGAGGCCGGGCTCTGGCCTGACTCCGACTGGCTCTCCTTGCCCATATCCAGACCGTGTTCTCGCATATATTCCAAGCGACTCTGCATCATAAACTCTCTGCGTCTGCGCTGCTCGCGGGCCCTCAGCAGATGTTGCTTACGCTCTTCTTTGCTCCAGTAGCGACCCATCTTCATTTCGCTCACTGCGTCGTCATCAGTCGTCATTCCGCTACGCTCCTCACGGATCTTCATAGCTCGGGCTTTCAAGAGCCGGTCTCGGACAGGACGTTTGGCCACATAGCGGGTCCCATCGCTTCTTATCTTCACCTTCCACTCCATGCGTGGTGACGCAGGGGGAAGTGGCAAAGGTAAGGCCAGAGAAAGCTTCACTGGGCTGGGGTGAGGCAACGACCCAAAGGTGGTATTCCCATGGCCTTCACAGTCACTGCCACCCATTGGTGCCTCGCTTTCTCCTTCCACAGCTCTATCCAAGGGTCCAGAACTCTCGGAAAGTGAGGATCCCAGATGCATGCAACTCTGGTAGCGCTCTGGAGTGAAGCAGTTGGAATGACGACGTCGGGTGAAGTAAGGACTTGACTCCGCACTACGACCACCATTCTTGCTATGGCTGCTCACCCTAGAATTTACACCCTGTGTCACTCCTTCAGCCATGTGATGGACGGTTCCTTCTCTTGTGAGTGAGCATAATTTCTGGTTCATAGGGGTGTTAGTCTGGAACTTCTTGTAGCTGCTTGGTGAATATGAACTGTTGAGGCTTGCTCGTCTTCTTTCACTCCAGGTTGGTCGGTCCCTGTGTCTAGTTGGCAGAGGGCTTGTGGACTCATCGATTTGAGAAACTGGAAGTCGATGCTCACTCACCATAGGTGTGCTCCTGCAGCTCTCTCCCCCGGTGTTGTAAGCACTGGTGCTGTCCTTGTCTGACCGCTCCTTCTCTGGAAGTTCGTTGATGTCAGACAGCTCATGCAATGGAGACCCCTGAAGTTCCGCAGATGCCCGACCAGATGTTTCTTCCTCCATCAGCCAGGCTTTTAAACAGCGTTCTCTTAACTGCTGCATCTTCTGTGCCCGTAGAATGTTCCGGCACTTGAACTCAAGGTGCCTCATTTCCTCTTCCAGAAGCGCCATCTCATGTGGAGTCAGGTTCTCATTACTATTCTCATCCAGAGTCTCCTCACTATTCTCAGCTTCCACTTGTGTCTCTCCTTCTTTCTCCTCCTCTTCTTGAAACTGCTGCACTTTCTTCATCCTCTTCTCATAACGACACTTGATTTCCAGAAGCTGCCTGTACCTCTCGCATTCCTCCTCTGTTAGGCCTGGCATTATCATCCCGCTGACGGGATCGTGAAGGTACCCACCACCCACACTTCCACAGTCCAGTGAGTCTGTGCTAAGGTGGAGCTCTCTGAGAGGGAACAGCGGTGATGGCGTTTCGCTCCCTCCTCCGCCACTCCTGCCGGGCCTGAACTTGCGCAAGCTGCCAGGCGTGTTGGTGGCATTTGTGTTGGAGGCGCTGGTCTGCTCATCACCCAGAAGTATGTCATGCTCAGAGGATTCTTCATTCTTTGTGCTCTCATCTGTTCGGCCCACACCACTGTCGAGCTCTTGACTGTTGCTGAGGGTTGCTAAGCTGAGCATGGGTGTCTCCCGATGTAGGGTTTCCTCAGGAATGCCTGCTTGGGGTCTCTGTTGGCGGAAATGGTACAGGCTGGGCAGATGGGAAGTATTAAGGCTGTCCACACTCATCCCTACAGGTAACTCACAGTCAATCTCTTCCGGGTCCAAATGAGTGTCTGTCTAGATGAAAAGCACAAAGGAATGGAAGAGAAAAAAGAGTAGGAGGAGTTAGAGGCCGAACATCACTATTACTGCCATAAAAATAAATACATGCAGTAATGCACTTCAACACTAGATGGCAATATAGACATTTGTTTAAATATGTTGTAAAACAAGAATTGTGAGGCCTGTTATTATTAAACCACAAGGACTGAGGCCTAGTATTTTCATATGTGTACACACACACACACACACACACATATATATGATAGATAGATAGATAGATAGATAGATATTTCTACAATTAAATGTATCTATAGCTGGCATTTTGAGCAGCGTATTATTTTTTCACATTGAATGTACATAGTATAGTACATAAGATATATTTCATGATCATTGAGACTTATGATTTATTTTCTTGTGAGATACTTTATAACAAAGTGGCACTATTACTCTGAGTCTTAATTTGTTCATTTTAATTTGTGACAGTTGTTATGTCTTGCTACAAATCAAGATTTATCGATGAATGTAGATTTATTGAAGTATTGATTTGTTTTCCCTGAGTATCTTTGTCTATAGTTGGCGGCCAATAATCAATTGCAATTATCACTTGATTATATATGAGACTTTTATAAAGTGCAAAACAGAGGGTTTGTCTCTCTTTCCTTCCTCTTGATGTAGTCAGCCTGTAATCTCTTTCGGGAAGTCAACAATCCCTTGCTGTTTTTCTATCACTGTCTCTCTTTCTCTCTCCATCTCTTCCTCTCCTGGTCTGACAGCTCCACTTGTTTCTGGTCTTCAGTTCATCATTAATCATTTTGTGTTGCTGGGAGGCTGATTGTGGATGAGAATGAGACATACAAAATGGCCCCCTTTTTGTTCTGATCTTGTTAGTGCTGAGCGTTGGCTGAAATGAGCTCCCTGTTTTATTCATTAGCTGACGGCTGTGCTCATGATAGATGATTTTTGCAGGCTGCACACAATAACCAACAGCCATTTTTTCAATATCACCACTGGCTCCCCAGAAATTGCAGAAAAATTGACACAGTTACAAAGTCAGAAATTCAGAGCACCATATATACAGCTCTGAAATTGGTGCTCATTTTAGAACTAAAGACTAAAGACTAAAAATTCTGTTAAATTTGTATTAAATAAAGCAATAAATTTGCTTGCACAGACAACTTTAAGATTCAGATTAATTGCTTCTGCTGGTGTTATTCTCATTTATAAGTCACTTTGGATGAAAACATCTGCTAAACAAATAAATATAAATGCACAAGTAAAATTCCAGCGCTGGTTAAGGGTTTACATTATATTTGTACGAAATGCAAATTTGCTAATTATAAAGTGTTATAGATACCCAGAGCATGAATGTGCATCTGCACTGCTTCATAAGATGGCTTCGTTTGTGTCCTTGGAAACTGCGTACTGTGTAAAAATACATGATATCCTTCCTTCCTATAGACCCTTTTTCTGTTAGTAAACATTGTGATGTTTTTCTGTGGGCGGAGCTTAGCTGGAGGTAGAAAGATTCCACTGACCGCTTCACTAACGCTAGCTATGAAGTCTGTTAGCCTGTTTTTTTAACAATAACTGGAGAAATTACGATTTCACCTGCATATGTAAGGTATAGATGCACTGTCTAGGACCGCGATTGTTATTTGAAAAGGTTAACTTTAGGGTTAACGAAACAGATTGGCCGATCCGCACACGCTTTTACTCAAAGGATGGACGATCTGACAGGATTCTCTCCGGTTGAGTGACTCACATCTAAACTGTATAGTTAAGACAAACTTACCGTGTCTATCTAGTCATGAAGGTGTATATATATATATATATATATATATTTCAATTTCAGCAGGCAACTATTTTTACAGCTACATTATTATTCCAGCCGCAATTAATCACAACAATGTATATACAATCACAAATGATTAAGCATATAAATCGTCAGTTTGTTTTACACACATGCACACAGACATTATTTCATACACGACATAGTAGTGAGATGCATAAGAAATCTTTAGATGCGCCCATAACAACAAAAGACAATACTTTATTGAACCTTTTCTGATAAGAAGTGTGCGCTTCAAAGGCGAGCATTTTTGATGATCGTTTCTGTTCAGTCCACTCGTTTAATCGCGTTTAACCACAGCTGTCGTCGGGTTTTTTTGTCTGGCAGTGGCAGCAGGTATGCGATAGAGCCTCTACTACATCGATTCTGACACCCAACATCACAACAAGACGATATTTTAAGCTCCTTGTGTAGCCGAATCTGCGCTGGTTTGAATTGGCCGCCTCCAGTATTCGCTTTGTTTTGCCTCCAGCTAGCGCTGTGATGTAACTGTGACGTCGGCCCTAAAAGGGTCTATAGTGTACCTTGCTTCTTCCTCTTCATTTGCCCTCTCTCTCTCATGCCTTCCATCAGTCCCTTCAATTACTTCTTCTCTATGCAATTTCTTTCTAATGGAGCACTTTTTCTCCCATTCTGTAAGCAGCTTTGTTCCCTCTCACTCTTCATCTCCTTGTGGAATCGTGTTAATGGAACTGCCACAAATCCTTGACACCCATCACTAAGAGTGATCGCATGATTGAGACATTGAGTGATGTGAGACTTCTGTTTCCCTTCCTTCAGCAAAATAAGCCATTAATTTTAGGATATGCTGTCGTTGGGGACAGAGTGGGTCCATTAACTTTGCATGTGCCTCAGAAAGCCTATTTTTGTGTGTATGTGTGTGTGTTTAGAAAACCATTTAATTGCTCAGAGGATATGAGATCTGGGGGGATGATTTAATGATTTATATGTGGTTCATTTTAGTGTCCACTTTGTCTACATGGTTTCTCCTAAAATTTCTCCTAAAAGAGACAAAATATTGTGTTATGAGAAGCAGCAATTTGCTCTATTTTATCATATTAATGTCTAGGTGAAATAATTGATATATAAAACACTTTTCTCTCTATTTTGTTGCATGTACTCTCATAAATATATGTATTTGGTCTCTTTATTCTAATGTGTTCCTTTCTCTTTCACATTTGTGTCATTTATTTACCTCTATCTCTGGTCTGGCCAGCAGTAATGAGAAGTTGGTGCTGTCCTCACGGGTCAGGATGGCCACTGCTTCCTCTCGGTTCTGCACTTCCATCCCATTTATCTAATGTGGGACAGACAGAGACTTCATTTACAGCCATGTTCAAACACAAAAGGTCAGCTCAGCTCTTTTCCCAAAAAAACATAACATCAAAGCATCAGCGACTGAGTCCTTTGGTATTGAATGTGTCAGTGTCACATCAGAAAGCAGAATAAATGAAGAACTTGTCGAGACAAAGGCAACATGACACATCGTCTTTGCTGTTCTGTAATTATTCTCAAGAGTAATTGTATAGGCTGTGTTAAAAGTCACACCAATTATCTGTTTATAGACTGATTGTCTCTAGAAACGCTTGACCTCCCAGATGAACGTAATGACATTATGATGTCAGTTCATCAGTGATTGTTGGCCCTAGCAGCACATCTGAGCAAAAAACATACCTGTAATATCCTGTCCCCCTTCCTGATTCTTCCATCTTTTGCTGCTATGCTGTTTGGATTCACCTTAGAACCAGGAATGTTTAAATATCAGCTGGATAACTTGAATATCTCAGCTAAATACTTAGAATACAGTTGGGCTGAGCACTTAAATAACATCCAGCCTCATGTGGTTACTCACTTCCCCAATGTAGATGCCTTGGTCTTCCTCATCATCTGTCCGGTAACAGACTGTAAGCCCCAGTTTATCCTGCTGACTCGACTTATACAGCTCCACCTCCTGACAAAGACAGAGAGGAAGAGCTGTTTATAGGGCAGAGATTAAACCCTCTGCTTTTAAGGTGCACCGGGACAGAACGCCAGCTAGAGCAAATTTATGAGATATTGTAGGTTGTGGTAATATGTTCAGGTGACCGGTTCAGCGTTAACCCATTTAATTTTGATCTGGTCACATTTGTAATCCTATTTTGAATCAACCAGTTGTCTATTTAAAATGAGCATGTTTGCATTTTACTTGGAATTGTGTGAGCCAGGATAATTTTTTGAATAATTATACTTTTTGATTATTATATTATATTATATTATTAACATCTCACCTTTGTATATTTAAATATTATATATATATTATTTATTTATTTATTTATTTTTGCAGATAGTCATAATTATGAACATGTTTGCACAGCTCTGGGCATTTACACCACCCAGGTTTTAAAAAAACAAACATTGGGATTTAATTTGTTAAAAAATAATGGTTACGCATTTATGGTTGTATGTAAAAGACTTAAGATTTTTTGGTTTCCTACCTCATATTCCAGTTCTTCTTGTTGATCTACCTCATGGTTGGCAACATTGAAGTAGTCATTTGAATCACTATATTCCTGCCCCAGAGAACCACTGTGAAAAGACATGTTTCTTCAGCAGGTTTTCAACATTTGTCCACCTCACAGACAAACACAGTCAGTAATAAGCACTGATCAAGAGGCAGATGACAGTGAAGACGCTCACAGGTCATTCAGCAGGTATGGCTCCACCAGCTGTGCAAGGGGAGGGGAGGGTGGGGGCATGGGTGATCCACTGCTTGGGTAAGACCCTCTGTCCCCATTCAGGAAGTTCTGGAAGCTGATGTCGGTCTGGGTGCCGTTGTCCACACAGTCTGTTATAGCCATGAGCCGAGGCGTGCCAGCAGACGTACCCAATCTCCTCCTATGACCCTTACGTACCACCTGAAGCAGGAGAGGATCATGAGGCTGCCCATCTTTGTCCTGGGACAGGTGAGATGTTCTTCTGCCTTTGAGCTGCAGACAGTGAAAAGGATGCCATTGTAGGTCCATTTAAAAAATAATGCACAAATTGGTTGTTTAATCTGACACTTCTGAAAATGCTGAAGCAGCACTATTGAGAGAATGAAGTGGAGAAAGATGGAGACAGGGATAAGAAAAATGAGAAAAGGAGAGAGAGGGAAGATAAATGCACAAATAAGCAAAACTCAAGGAAGGATGTAGTTCTGCTCCTCCTTGGTGAGAAGTAACGTTGCAAAGCAGCAAAAATGGCTATTGCAAGACAAGCATGAGCTCTCCATCATCCCATCACAAGCAAAGAAATAGAAAGACTGCAAATATATAAAATACTGATTTTATAGAAGATTCTGCTGCTTCCATTCAAAAGTCTGGGATCGGTACAATATATATACATTTAATTGTTTTAAAGAAGTCTGTTATGTTTACCAAAGCTGCATTTATTTAATTAAAAATACAGTAAAAAATAATAATAATAATACAATTTAAAATAACTTTACTATTTTAATTTAATAAATTTAATTTATTCTTGTGATGAAAAAGATGAATTTTCAGCAGCCATTATTTTAGTCTTCTGTGTCACATGATCCCTCAGAAATCATTCTAATATGCTGATTTGATTTGAATTACTTTTGAATAGTAAGGTTTAGACGTGTAATAAGACAAACTTCAGATCTGAGTGGTATATGGCCTACCTTTACTTCTGCATCAATGGGACGCAGAGTGTTTCCCTTCTGTGGAGAAAACCAGAGCAGAACCAGATTAAAAAGGGTTAACACTGACAGCTTTGAAAAGAAACAACAACAGCTGTGTGCTGCAGTGTTGTACTGATCGCTGGTTCATTTTGATTAAGGCTGATATTAATCTTAATAACAGTTAATGTTTTAGCAGGCTGTTTTTATAGCACATCACTGCTTCTTGAGTACAATGACAAAGCTACAAAATCTGAAGATAGTGTATATGTATCAGGAAATTATTTTGGTTTAATCTGTTTAATGTGTTTTTTACTGACACATCTAGATTGTAATGGAGTTGACATCATGGTTATGACACACACACACACACACACACACAAAATACTAGCACAATTACCCGAAATTATAAAACTATGATCTATAATTATAGATTAATTTCAAATCTATAAAACACAGCAGAATAGTGTAATATGCGAAAAGTTGTGAGATGTTTTGTCCCATGTCTCAAGAATCAGTGACATGAAATTGTAACATGTACTACATGTGCTGTTGTGGATGCTGGTTAATTACTTTCAGTCTACTGGTTTATTTATTTTTGTTATAACTGACAGATATCTGACAGTGCAGATTTGAATTTGTGCACTGGGACAGTTCATTCAATGACAGGCTTTAGGGAGGGACAGATGAGAGGTGATTTAACCCTCAAGAATGCAACCCACAATCAATACAAGGTCAATACTACTGAAAGTACTTTTGACAACCCCTCCTATCCCTCTCTCTCTCTGTTTCTTTCATGCTTCTCAAAGCAGTCAAGTTACAAATAGCTGACCCTTAGAGACCAGGTCTCACCTCAATCCTTATGCTGTTTGACTGAAAGTCTTTCGATATCTAAAAAAGGTGAAACCTATTTATTTTTTCATTGTGTTTGGCTCATTATTGATCCTGTCAGTGGCTTTGATTACAAATGGACTGTTTGCACATGGGATTCAGAGTTGATGGAACAACGGTGATATTGGCAAACATGGACTTCTCAAGCAGAGAAGATTTTCTATATGTTCCCTGTCTCAAAATGCATCTCACTGGATTAGTGTTTATGATTTGTATACATGAGATGATGGGAGAAAATTACAGGCAGTTTTACATCGGAAAGCAGTGTGTTGGTAATTTCAAAACATTTGTTTTAGAGTTTTTAGAGGAACAACAGAGTGTGTCGAATTGACTGTGATGGAATTTCTTCTGCATGATTAAGTGGTCTACAGAACTCAGTGGGTGATTGTGCTTATCAATTCGATACCAGGAGACAGCAATTACATCTCTTTAACTCCTGATACACCTCTATTGACCTTCACCCTGTACGTTTGCCCCTGTGGAATAATTGCATTGCTAATGAAGCAGCTTCTGAAGGGGCTCACAGATACCGCAATGCACATCCACACCCCAGCGATTCCTATCATCTCACTGCGGGACACCTGCATTAACTCAGAGTCTGTGATCTACCTAACATGCCACATTGATCATGCCACTTTCCAAGACATGCAGCTGGAAGCATTAAAAAAATCAATTTTGGTTTGTTGTTTTTTAGTAAATGCTTAACCTTCAGAAAATATTCATCTAGTATGGGAACAAATGCTGTATTTTTGGTGGTTGATAAGTGTTGTTCATTTTTAGTTTGATACCCAATGCAGTAAAGCCCCAGTGTAATGGAAACAAGTCTTTTCATCCATATTGTGACGTATATCTGAGACGGATCAGAAACAGATTACTGAAAAAGAAGGAAACGTAAGGCAGGGACCTGGCTGTTGATTGACTGGAGGCAGATCTGAAACCGATTGTGGGGTTAAAGTGGAATAAATCATTGGAGACATCCGGCATACATAAAGAGAAATCTGTCATTTCACGGGGAGATTGAGTTATGACATTTTGATTAAGAATTATGAGCTCAAAAAATTATTCATGTAAACTGTTACAAAACAAAATTTGTTGGATAATTTTTGTTACAATAAATTTGGTAAATTTAGAGATGGAGTTCATCAGTATTACAATTCATGTACAATTTAAAATGTGCTGTTACTTTTTCTGAATGGCGTCACTTCCTGGATGTTGCAATATAGTGAAATGTTTTTTAATAGCAATAGCCTACTATCAATCATATGTAATAGTTTCCATTTGCAAGCAAATACCTTTTTATTACTTTTTGTGTTAAGTGCCTTATTTGTTAGACATTTTATCTGCTTATTACATCTGTAACTGCTTCAGTGCTTCGACTTTGGAACCTCTGAGTGTTAACTCTGGTATATATTAGTGCAGAAGTATGAGCTTTTTATTGGAGTGACAGGTTGTTTGTTGTTGCATTTCCACCGACGGCCTGCTAATTATAATACAAAAACACTTCCCACTAGATTCTCCTCCAAATAAATATTCTGATTATGGCTCTTTTTTCCGACTTTCATTTTGAAATTAGCTTGCTCCTCTCAATCATCTTGACCCAGTTAAACAAAGTGTTAGAAATGCTAAACGTCTTCACAAAGGTTCTAAGCACTGCAGTAAACTAGGTCAACTCAGTTTGAGGTTCTAAATTGTGCCTTTTACATTGTTCCCAAACTCTATTCCCGTCCTCCCTCCCTCTTTCCATCACCTTCCCCTCAGGATTTCGTCTTGCTTTTGATTAGAGTTTAGAGGAGGGAATCTCTCTCTCTCGGTCTGGATTGAACCTTAACCTCCATTAATCCTGAGTCCTAAGCAGTGATATATCTATGTTCAGGACAGGGCAATAGCAATTTTTGCTCCTACCACTGCTCCCGTGGTCAGGGCAGGGCAAGGGTTGTGCTAGAAACCAGAGAAGAATTTAACTAAAGGTTATTGTGCCCAAAATGTCAATCTGGATTAGTTTT
>JAFVLL020002839.1:0-44250 GCA_021397915.2 Tor tambroides | reverse complement strand
AGGGTGGGTAGGCCCCCAGAGAGACGAGATGGGACAGCTCCCCTTAGCGCCGAAGGGGCCGACCTGCTTCTTGCACGCGGACCCCTTTTGTATAACATCTCCTCAAGGAACAAAGCGGGCAGCCGGATGTATAAAGCCCACAGATGGCACTAAGCGAAGGGGCCATATCAATAATAATGGACAGCAGACAAAAAGCTGGGCCTCTGTAAGGATTAAGCCCACTTGGGCCTCCTTCACTCCTGTACAGTGTGTCTGGGATGGGGTTAACCCCTTTCGAAGGGTGCCGCGGCGCATCTGCTCTCAGCCAACTCTTGTGCCAAAAGTGTGCGTTAAGTGCCCGGAATTCTGCTGCATTATGCACCGCATGACGTTGCCAAGGAGATGCTTAGTCTTCCAGAGTTCGGCTCTATTGTTCCCTTCAAGTGTCTGAATACACAACACAAACAGTTTCACTTGTGCATTGTTTGGGGTTGCTTGACGTCCCACATTTCCATCATTCGACGTTGACGTTGATGTCTAAATATTCCTTCGCTGTTGTAAATAAAAAATTCTTCGGGTTCATTTTTATGGATTTTTGTTGACTCCATCAAGTCCTCTAAAAGTCTTGCAGGCTTTAAATCACTGGAGCTATTAGCTAAAGTGAGTGCTGCCGCTGAAAAAACAGATGCATTGAAATGAGCAGTCTTTGTCGTTTCCTTGTGTCCCTTGTAGGGGTGCCAGACACCTCTTTCGCCAGCACACTACAGAGGAAAGCACAAAAGCAGTTTTGAGGGAAGAATGCTGGCCAGGTGGCAGCTGAGGATCTCGGGAGAAATGAAGATGGTCTAGTGATCTGTAGTAGTTTGTGGTTCTTTCATGAACTTTCTTATTTTAACTAGTTTTTATCCATGATAATTAGTGCTGTCAAAATTAGCGTGTTAACACAGGCGATTAATTTTTCCAGTTTAATGGCGTTAAAAATATTTAACGCAGGGGCGGGGCTAGGGTTGGCCACCCCACTCACAACTGCTGCTTCTGTCTCTTTTTTTCTTGACAAGAATTGCATTTATTTAGACGCAGAACGTATTTATGACCACATCAAACGGGAGACTTTCAGACGTGCACTCCACGTCACCTTCATTTGATTTTCAGCTGCGCGCACAAATACGGCGGAGCATGCTGTAGCTTGTATCATTAAAGCGTGAATAAAACTACGAGCATGCATGTCAGAACCGTCTCACGTTCAGCAGCAGTAGCTCTTAAAGTAACAGCAGCCAAATAACCTAATAACCCAGCTGCTGTGATGTCTGTTAATCAAAGAACAAAAGAAAGAAAGAGTAAATCAATCACTTTTGTAGCTTTAAGGATTCATCTGTATTTAATTTAGAGTTTAGAGTTTGATAACTTCATTCAGTTTCTGTATATTTCCTACTTGCTGAAGGGCACAGGTAAATATGACATTTATTATAATGGGTTTATGTGAAGATTGTTTTAAGTTCACTTAAATTAGAATTTGTTATTTTTTAAAGTCTAATAAATTTAAAAATTTATAGCTCAATTATAATGTAATGTTGAATGGCTATAGTCAATGGTTAAATATTAGGAAAAAATAAAACAATTTCCTAGAGACATCAGTAGTATTGGTATCAGTGATACTTGCCTTCAGTCATAAAAAAAAGATGCCATTAAACAAATATTTAAAATATACCGTCTTTGTTGTTTCTACATTAATTTGAAGATTGAATGTGAAATTATTAAAATATAAAAGTATATTTTAAAACTGTAATGTTTGGTGGGATTAATTGTGATTAAACGCAATTGATTTCAGAAAAAACTTGCAATTAATTAGTTAATTTTTTTTAATCGATTGACAGCACTAAAAATAATTTTTACTTGGATCGTTAGAGGTATTTTGTTTGTAATGTAAAGAGTAAGCATGTTTACTGTACTGTTTGTTTTTGTAACTACTAATGACCCTTAGAACAATTTGTTTCCTAGAAGACGCAATTCCCACTACAATCCAGGTGGTTGAAGATTAACACCTGCGTGTAACCTCACCTATTGTTTCCAGGCATTGCCAAGGAAACATAATGTTGTTTGAGGTACAGTGGCTTCCACTGATTAACCTGTAATTCACAAGTGTCCTGCTGTCATGGGAATTGCTGCTTGAGTAGATTGATGTTTGGACTTCAAGCGTGTTTGTTAGGTTCTTGAAAACCGGAGGTTGGTCAACAAACTAGCATGTTTAAATCCATTGTGTCAATGTTGCTTCATAAACACTCTCTTCACCTCTTTGTTTCTCACTTCCTGTTAGTCGGGCTGCTCTGTTTTGGACTAGCTGTTGTCCTACTCTCAGAAACAACAAGACCTCATTTTCTCAATGACAGGAAGTGTAACTGCCGTTTAGGGATGGGCATTTCAAGCAAAAGTAATATTCGAAAATCGCTGGGAATTATTCGATTATTATTCGACTATTCGAAAATAGCACCCCTTCCCTGTATGCATGCACGCACGTCACGTTATTAGGCTAGTGTTACACACCCATAAACAGAGAGAGAGAGAGAGACCAGTCACGCTTTTAATCTGTAAGATAACAAACTGTTTTATTTATTTAAGTTATCTTAACTCAAGCCATATAATGATTGTAACATGCTGAAACATATTAATATAATAAACGCAACAGAATGACAGCACTTATTAACATAGCAGTCCATCCGTTAGCATAAATCAACTGCTCATAAGGTATTAAACTGCTCAAAAAATATATTCCAATACTTTCTCTCGCAATTATATCGTTGGGTAATTATTCTGTATATTAACTGCGGGCATCAGTGAGCCGTTATTAATTTGCGGAGCATTGAAAACGCTTTTGAATGCGCGTGCGCGCGACCGTTTTACTTTCACTTTGGAGATTAGCGATCACGTTTAACTTTATACTATGGAGCAGGTATTTACCACACATTTTACAAGATTGGATGTTTGTCAGCGGTGCTCAGGATCTGCAAATCATTCGCCATCATCCTACTCTGTTGCTGGTAAGTGAAACTGCATTTACTGTAATGTAAAAGGCTATCGCTAGCATGCGGCTAACCATATGTCCCTTTAGTGGCTCCGTAGAACGCGTTATTTGTTTTCCGTGCCTTTCCCAGTACGGATCCAGCACACCTCTAACCCAGTCGGGGATATTTGTGGTCCGCACAGAACTCTTATTTGACATCGTTCTAAGTTGCTAGTCTACAGCGTTCGTGTGAGAGAGTCTGTTCTTCTGTTGTCTTTGACAGCTTTTAGGTGCGTAATTGGCGCTTACCTCTGCTTGCGCGTCTCAGCCGCATCAGCACCGAAAACATGGGGAATATTTAGACAAATATAATCGCACAACCTATTGGATATTCGATGAATAAATCGACTAATCGAATATTCGAAAATCGTGACCCATCCCTACTGCCGTTACAAGCTTTCAAGGTCTCAATGAAGAAAGTCTGCCCAACAATAATAACAAGTAACAACAATAAAACCACCAATCATCTGTCTTCAGCATGATGCGCCTAATATTCAGAAATCATTCTAATATGCCGATTCAGTGCTTAGGAAGCATTTTTTGTGGTGATACATTTTTTTTCAGGGTTGTTTACTTTTACTTTTGATCAATTTATTGTTTGCTTGTTGAATAAAAGTATTACTTTCTTTTAAAAAAATTCTTTTCTTTTTAGAAAGTGTCTTACTGTACAGTTCAGTGCATTCAGATATATAGGTTCTGAAGGACTACACTATACATTTTGTGTTTCATGTAATTTATCTCACGTAAAGAAATCTGTTTTCAGATAGCTATATGATAATAATGGCGTCTATATATAGATTGCACCTGCGCTGATGAGATTCTCCAAAGACTCTACCTACACTAAACTGTCCTATATGGAAAGTTGCATAAGCTACACCTGGGAGTGTAATGCCATGTAATGATGATATAGTGGCTAACATAAGGTGTTATATACCAAAAAACAGACTCAACAACAAAATATATGTTTTGATAATTTCTGTAGACAGGACTTATTTTATGATGTGCAAAGCTGAGTAAAACTTGTGGTTATGCGGATTAATCTGAATGTCATGCAGTGACATTTTGCTGCTGAAACAACTGAATGAGAAGTGGTTATTTTGGCCTTGCTCAGTTGAAAGTTTCAGTTTGAAAAACGGATGTATTGGTAATTTTAAACTATGTTTGGGCTCGACTCAGGTTTTCCTTCTACCCTGGAGCAATAGTTAGGGCAGAGTAGACAAAGAGTTAGTTTTTTTAGTTCAAAAGCAGAGGTCTTTCTTGTATGACACCCCCTACCTCCCATTTCCAATATACCATTAAACTCTACACCCTTTCAAAAAACACAACAGCCTTTGTGTTCACAAGAGGTTTTTTTTTTTCATTGCGATGCAAATGAGGAAGTCTGTGGTGCCAGTCTTAACTCAACAAAACAAACGTTTCTTTTATACGCCTCTATCACAATTTCCTGTTTTCAATGGGACTCCACTATTAGACGACTTACTATAATGAAGGGGACAACAGAAAAACATAATGAACAATAAACCAGTGTTTCATTGTTGCGGTCAGAGGGCACTCCACACTTTTATATGCCTCGGTTCAACACGGCCTCCAAAAGCAGGCTAAACAAGCTCCTTAGCTAGTGAAGAGATTCCTCTTATCAGCATCTCATGTTACAAGAGTGACGACTGACGTGTGTAAGTCGCTCAGACAGAAGGTTCTTGTTTGCTCGTGACCTTCAGTGAGCACCAACGTCAAACCTCAGTCTCAAACTCAAAGCCCTTGAGGACACTGTAATTTGCTTCTATGGACAGTTATGAAATCAGCAGACATTGAGCATCAAAGCAACAAAAAGGTCATCATTTACTCACACACAAATTATATTACATAAATTTATTTAGTAGAATTTTTTACCTTATTATATCATTATCTTATTTTTTCAAAACATTTTTTATGTTTCAGAGTTTTGAATTTGAAATGACCTGAGCATGAGTAAATTATGACATTTTTCTAATTTTTGCGTAAACTTTTCCTTTAAGGTTTGTAACAGTCTGGCAGATATCACAAGCCTGTACAAGAAGATATAGTGCAAACAATTTAACATAAGAGAAGACACACTTTTATGACACACTACTCTAACATTAAAATTAACATATTGCAAGTGCAAGTAGTCCATTATTATTCAGTTATTTGATGGCATGACAGTATTTTCCTGTATGCAAAGTCCACAGGCCAGCTGCATGACCTCTGCACAACCTCTCATCCAAAACCAAATGAAGCTTGACTCATAACAGCCAACACAGTAAGAGGAATGCACGGCGCCACCATCAGTCCAGGAAGGAAAACAGCTGCTTACTTTGAGTGTGCAAGAATAACTTCAGCATTGTGGGTTGTACATTTATGGTGTTTAATAAGGAAAGCATCATTGTAACTGTTGCTCACTTAAATTCAGTACAGATAAAATGGAGTTCAAATCAAATATGTCTTTTCAATATGTTTCATATTGATTGGACTTATGACTTTTACCTGGAGGGTTAGTTGACTGTCTGTCATTGTTTACTCACTGTCATGTTGTTTAAAACTGTAGGACTCTGTGGAAAACAAAAAGACCTGTTAATGAATATTTGGTTTTGGTAAATTCAGTAATAATGCAGGAGAGCAATGGTATCAGCCACAATTTTACAGTAAAATTTCTTAAATATTTTGAGTAATTTATTTAAATATTTATTTTAGCTCAGATTTAATGTATTATTATAAAATATATAATATTGCGTTAATATATTCTAAATATTCTATTGGTTTTTCACCAAAACCAATAAAAGCGCTAGGATACTTTATTAGCCCCTTTTCACACATGCAGTCTTTACTGGTAAATTACCAGTAATTACTGTTAATGTAAGTAATTACTGTTAACAGTAATGTACTGTTAAGGGGCAGTCGTGGCCTAATGGATAGAGAGTTGGACTTGTAACCCGAAGGTCATGGGTTCGAGTCTCAGGTCCGGCAGGGATTGTAGGTGGGGGGAGTGAATAACCAGCACTCTCTCCACCCTCAATACCACGGCTGAGGTGAGACCCTTGAGCAAGGCACCGAAACCCCAAACTGCTCCCCGGGTGCCGCAGCATTGGCTGCCCACTGCTCCGGGTGTGTGTTCACTACTGTGTGCATGCACTTGGATGGGTTAAATGCAGAGGACAAATTCTGAGTATGGGTCACCATACTTGGCCGTGCACCACTTCCCTTTCCCTTTCCCCCTTTAAAGGTGGGGTAAGTGATTCTGGTAGCCAGTTTTGATATTTCAAATCACCAAAACAAACACGCCAATCACCAAAACAAACACGCCCCTACCCCAAAAGGGTCTCGCCCCTATTTTGATAGCTCCGCCCCACACATACATACGCAACCCAGCCAACGATTAGTTCCGTGAAACAAAGCAAAACCAATGTTACATCGTGTCTACGCCGGACGCGAGCGGAGCGGCAAAATATGCTGTCTACACTGGATGCAGCACGGCACGACAAATCCCCGACAGAAAACTGCTGCTGCATTCTATTTATGACGTATTGACACAGATTTCAAATGATTTTCAACGGTCGCTTTGTCGCGCCCAGTGTAGACAGACTTCAGCTGTTGCGGCGCGGCGCAACAACTGTCGCGTCCAGTGTAGACACGGTGTTACTCACCTATGGAGAAGAAACAAAGCAACCTCAGCGTCCGATCACAGGCCTTCCACTCCTTAAGTTCTCTCCAGCGCTGGAAAGCTGATCTGATATTTACACGGGTCTTATTTCTTGCCTTATCGTAAGCCTTCTTTTGTTCCGCAGACGTTTTCCTCTTTTGTTTTTTATCCGCCATCTCTATCTTTCTGTCGCTCGGCTCAGCTAATGTCCGTCCTGTGCACTGAACGCTCTCTCCTCCGCATCATGAGTAGACACACCCCTTACTGCTGATTGGCTACAAGTTTGTTTTGGTACTCGGCCCGACTCAATTTTCTAAAGCGTTTTTGAAAAAATACATACCCCACCTTTAAGAGATCATGTGTGAACAGGACCTTTTTAAAAATACTGGTAAATTCGTTCTAAATTACTGGTATAAGAAGTTGTAACATTACCAGTAAATTACTGGTAATGTGCTCTGCGTGAACGCAAAGCAAGATTACCGGTATGAGCACGTACGATTTCAGAACACACTGATGTAAAACGTCTACTCTGGGCCAATCATAACATTCTGATGCAGATGACTCATTTACTCTGCGCGGTTAACAGATGTCAAAGAAATGTCTAAAGTTGTCTAATACGTGTCTCTGGGCCAAAAGCAGCTGTATGAATGTGAACGTTTCCCACAAAAATGAAAACATCAACAAAAACACTGACCATGTATACCCCTCCATGTTTACAAACCCAAAACTGGGAGGTCGTGATGATGTCACAGAATTTACTGGTATTTTGAAACTGATGTGAGAATGGTGCTTTACCGGTAAAAAGACGGAACGTCATTGCTTGTGCATTTTTGTATTTTCTGGTAAAGTCTTTCCAGTAATTTTACGGCAATTTACTGGTATTTAAGTAAGGATGTAACGATGCATCCCAAGCCAGTTGAAAATCGATAAAAATCTGTGACGAGATCTCGGTTGAGATGTTAAATGAATCACGGTACAATTGGGATGGGGGTTTATATGAATGTATGTCTGAGGGGAACTGACTGTCTTCAGAAAAGTTTAGATTATATTTTCTTCTCATTTTGCCTCTGTATAATGCATATTAAAGTAATCTTTATCCACCTTATTTTTCCCGGAAGAGCGGGCGCGGCCATTTGTATATTTAATGTGTCTGGCTTCCGGTGTCATTTGCCTCCAGCTATTTTTAGCTGTACAAAACTGCTCGTTTTGCTGTTTGATATTGCAAACTGGTGTGTCTTACCATATTATTTTAATGTATTATCTTAATTATGAACCCTATGTTTTGTAGTGCAAACAGTTTTACCGTTTACTGCACGTTCTTCTTCTCGTTATTTCCCTATAGCTGCTAATGAACCGGAAGTGTCTCACATTCACAGAAAATGGCTTACTTCCACGTTGAAAAATAAGGTGCATAAGGGCAGAGCTGCTTTGTTTACAGCGGTAACCAAGGAAACTCTGTATTGCTGCTGTTCCATTTGGTGCAGATGTTTTATGTAGAATATTTTCACAAAGCTTAAGTTAGACCATTCTGTTTTTACTTCAAATGCAATTTCTGCTGCAAAATGTGAACATGCTGATATTTCTTAAAAAAAAATAAAATCCAAGCTAGGAAAGAGCACAGGCAAAGCCTAATTTTTTTTTTTTTAAGAAATCCACAACATTTTGTCTGAAAAATAACAAAAGTACTTTTTCCATTTATAATTTGTCTTAGTTTTTTAATTTAATTTTTTTTTTCAAAAAAAGAGAAAATCGTATCGTGATACCAGTATTGTGAATCGTATCGCACCGTGAGTTGAATAAAATGTTACATCCCTATTCTTAAGTGTCAAAATTAGTCAAATTGTATTGGTTTTACAAAACTGGATATTCATTAAACATTTAGTAATCTTCTTTTGTGTTTGACCTTCAGAATCTTGAAAGTCATGCCGGTTTGCAACGACTTGAGTGAATGAGCAGAATTTTTCAAAATGCCATAGACTTACATCTGAGGGGGTATTTGAGCTACATCCATAGACTATAGGCTTGTTGGTGGCCTTTATTTGACCTGGGCCAGTTTGCAGCCACCCACTACACCCTTGAAACCATCTAACAACATGGTGAAAATTATTTAGAACAACCACATAGCATATTAGCTACCATCCACAACACCTTAGCACTGTGATTTTTCAGCAGATAAAACTTCTGAAATAGTAAAAATCTTTTGTAGATTAAATGCATTTCAGTCAGAAGACATCATGAGAAAGAATGGGTACAATACTGAACAACATAATTGTGCTAGTCACATAGATGAGCATTTCTAAAGGATTAATGGCAACCATTGGAAGCACTTGTTGTATTAGTCAGTAGAATGTTTTCAGTTTGATTTACAACATCCAGCATGGTCTGTTTGACAGCATGTGGAGGAATGAGAGGCCTTTTCATTGAGTGTGTGATAGAGGGGCTGTGGTGGTGTGGGTAAACACACCCGTCCTGGCTTCAGCCCTGGCCCACGCCTGCTTGGGCAGCCATTGATGCTGCACGCATGCCTCCGTCCACACACAGAGGTCAATGTGCTTTTAATGGCGGTTAAGTGTGCACAGACAAGCGGGCTTTTGTAGAGGGGGGTGAAACAACAGCCCTCTTTTGTCACCCCTGCTTTGTCCAAGCTGTTGAAAGGATTGTGAAGGGGACACGCCGTGTTTCGCTTTACTGCTGACAGTCAAGTGTTCAAGCTTATCAGATGCTTGGAGAAATTTCTTGTCAGTTGTTTATATAGTACAAATACCGTGTCATAATTCTGTACAAAAATATTTAAACAAAAATTATGCAAAATATAATTTCATGATGGGTTTACCTGCTTGAGCCAGGTGTTACAAAATAATATTTTATAACCTGGATGTAATATAGCGACTGTTCTAGTTACTTTAACCAAAATATCTAGCACTTTTTATGCACAGATTTCTCTGTTCCCATCCTGGGGATTGTAAAGTATCCTGCAGGAGGGTGAGATCTATATTTTGATGGGTGAAGCTGTATCTAATGGCCCTTTTAAGTGCTGGACCTCATTCACTGGTACAGTGTATATAGGACAGTTGATTCATGTCATGCTGTATAGAACTGGCTGTCCTGTTTAGCAGAGTTAAGATGATGGGGTACAAGAACTGGAACAGAAGGTGCTGTTCCTGCAAAACTAGTGCCCGGACAAGGTGGCCACGACAAGTTTGATATAATGAGAAGAATCCCTGTAGTCAGAATTGTTCTTCGCACTTGGTTGCTATCCATCCCACGTAACCCTCGCTCACATTTATGGCTGTACTGTAACAGGACTGTTGGACTGGAAGGTTTTATTTTGTAGCTGGGTCAGTGACAGCAGTTTGAAAATGTGGTAATATTCAAGTTAAAGGAAATTTTTAAGTTTTTCCTTATACAACTTATAGTGCACCCGGGAAGGACTGACAGCGCCTCACTTTTTCCACATTTTGTTATGTTACAGCCTTATTCCAAAATGGATTAAATTCATTATTTTCCTCAAAATTCTACAAACAATACCCCATAATGACAACTTGCAAGAAGTTTGTTTGAAATCTTTGCAAATTTATTAAACAAACAAACAAACAAAAAAAATCACATGTACATAAGTATTCACAGCCTAATTAATAAATTAATTAATTATAAATAAGTAATTAATATATCAAAATTTTGTTTGATCACATGACTTGTGATTTGGCAGACAAAAATATATATATTTTTTTATTTTTTAAACTTTTTTATATTATGTGCATTATATTATTAGTATTATTATTTATTCAAATAAAACTGCTTCATTGCTTTCTTAAATTAAATCTGAGCTAAAATAAATATTTAAATAAATTATTCAAAATACAGTTTCATGGTTAGTTAGTTATATTTCTGTCCTGTACCAGTCAAAATTACAAAATTAATTTTAATTTAGAAATTAAAAACCAGCCCTGAAAGTAATCTTAATGGCTTTTATCTTTCACTTTGCCAAGTTCATTTGCTAACTTGCTTTGAAGCAATAGGAAAAGTTTTTAAAAAGTCTATGTTTGAACAACATAGTTGCATAGAGTTTGACAAGTGATGACAAGTACATTAACATCACCCATCAAGAGATGCCACTTTTTACGAAACTGACAAGAACATGCCTATTAAATTTCCAGCAAGACATGTATTATAGTTTACTGCTTAGTGTAATTACTATTTTGGGAAAAACTGTATCGAGTCATAAAACATTCAGACTCACTTAAACTTAATATGTGGCATTTTTTATGAATTACATGCAAGATACAACACATTATTCACAGTCTAATTTGTTTTAGTAGGAAATAAAAGTCAGTACAGATATTATAATTAACTTTTTCCATCCTGGGGCTCAAACAGTTGTGTTGGGTTTGAAAGGTGCTTCATTCTGTTTCCCAGACTGCTGTTCCTCTTTTCACGAGTGAGTCGTACAGCTCTTTGTGGATGTACTTTTCCTCCCGCATGGTTGGCTATCAATAATTCACTTCCCGTTTTTCTTGAAATCTTTTAACCCAACTTTTACACAAAGACTCCAGCAGCCACCGCTCTCTTGGTAATTATAGCAGCAGCTGCTTACAGAGTGGCCTCCATAACAGCTTTCTCTATGGGTTATGAGTGTGTGTGTGTGTGTGTGTGTGTGAAATGGAACACCTGTTTGTTGTGGGGTCTCCAGATGACTGTTGTTGTCAAAGCCCACAGATGGGGGAAAGCGAAGGGGACTCGGCTCCCACCCCTTCGCTATTCTAGCGCAGGTTCCCTGCTGATCCGTCTCGCGGCCGCTCGGAGAAAAGAATGAGACGGTCAGCTGGCTCACCCCAGAAATACCGCAGCAGACTCGGCTTTTGTCGACTATTCCCTCCTCCCTCACTTTCTCTGGCTGCATCCCATACTGTAAATCCAAAAGACATTGATTATACCCGTGAGATTATGCTAACACGTTTTGCTTATTCTTTTTTCAATTTTGCCACTTTTTGATGGGAGATAGTAGGGGAAAGCAAGTTGAACTGAATCAGGAAATGATGTGAGAAAGAGTTACCCACGTGAGCGCCACTGTTCAGTTGGCGTCTGGATTGTTGTCAGCAAGCTAGTAAACTAGCAAAGCTCTGTCTGTACCAGAGGTTGTGCTACTAATAATCATTATCCGTCACTTTGACAGACTGGGTTGTAAATTTTCTGAAGCGCTCTATTTTTATCCATCAGTGAAATATTTTACTGCTTGGTATTTTTAATGTGACATTTTTTTGTGGCAAGAGTTCTTTTAGTCTCACCAGGCGTCGTTGCATGTTCTTGGCTTTTTAAAGGCTTTTTAAAAATCTTTTAACTTGTAACAGCCTATACTAGAAGAATGTCTCTAGAAACAACTGGTTCAGTGGGGTCGCTGTGAGAAAAACTGCTCTTTTGTTAGGGAGCCCTGAAGATGGTTATGCATTCATCTATGCAAGTTATTTTAAAGTAAAAAAGTATTTTTTGGTATAGAACATACTATATAAAACATTCACTCTTAATAATCAAGTTCCTGATGGATAATATCAAATCCTTTATGGAATATTATATCTGACTAAATGGATTACATATGACAAGTTATTTTTTGGCTTTGAAAATTTTTATTTTTTTTTTTGTTCTTAAGAAGTATCTTTTGCTCACCAAGTCTGCATTTATTTAAGCAAAAATAGATGAACAGCAGTAATACTTTAAAATATTATTACAATTTAAATGTTCTATTTTAATATATTTTTAAATGTTGTTTTCCTGTCAATGTCAGTCCTGTGATGGCAAAACTGAATTTTCAATTTTGAAAAACGTGATCCTTCAGAAATCATTCTAATATCTAATCATTCTAAAATCATTCTAATTTAAATAATATAATATTTGCTGCTTCATATTTTTGTGCAAACCATAATGTTTTTTTTTCAGGATACTTTGATAAATAGAAAGTTCAAAAGAACAGTGTTTATTTGAAATAGAAATTATCATTATAAATTTATATACTGCCCTTGCTGAATAAAAGTATTCATTTCTATTTTTATTATTGTAAATAACTGAATAAATTCACATTGAAAGGAAGTATTCCACAATGCAGCTCAGTTGGCAGCTGGATTGATTCCAGCTCTCAAACCCTGTTTTACACTACTATTTTGCTTTGTTTGTACACTTTGCATGCTTTTCCGTCCCTCTTCCTTACTAGGTTGATGTCTTCAGCGAGCAGCACTGTAGAGCACATCTGAAGAGGAAAAGCTAGACTAATCCTGGGATTAAAAGGCTACAGTTTGTGTGGGCTAGATTAAGAGAGTGGAATCTGTTTTTAACCTTCTAAAAAGTGGCCACTGCAAAGACCACAGAGAGGTTGGTAATCCAGGATGTTTGAGTAGGCTAATTTCAGCAGCAGAATAAAGGGCAGCGGCCAATCCTGCCGTCTGCGGGGTGGGCAGGTGTGTGGGTGGGCGCTGGGATTAGTATCAAGCAGGGGCTTCAGAGAAGCTTTACTCTAATGTGTGCTATACTGTCTGCACGTCCACCTCAGGTTTAATGCTGCCCGGCTGCTCCATGTTGGATGCAAAGCTTGTTTAGGGATGGAGGATGATGGAAATTTCTCATCAGTGCAAGAGCCAGTTTTCAGTTGGGTTGCTGTGGGTGCAAATATAATTGCATTTAACATACACCCCCTCAGTGCAACACAGCAGAGCATTAGTGATAGATTAGCACTGCCAAGTCCTGACCTTAATTCTGTCATAGCAAAATTTGACCCTGTCACTCATGCATGTTGATGGTAATTTGATTTGAGGTGTGGTGGTCTATGTGGGTCCAGCCTAAGGTGCAAGTAATTAGGCCAAAGGGAAGGGGGCTAAGCTGATAACCAGGTAAAAGAGGGTTAAGCATGGGGTATGCTTCATTTTTTCACATGCATAGTCAAGCATTGTAGTTTTTAAAGGGATAGTTCACCCAAAAATAAATTCTGTTATCATTTACTCACCCTTGTGCCATTTCAAAATATATTTGGAGAAATGTCTTTTTTCTTTATGCAATGAAAGTCAATGGTCACCAAACTCTTTGGTTGCCAGTGTTCTTTGTTGTTTTGCAGAAGAAAGTCAGTCTCATAGGTTTGAATGACATGGAGGTGAGTAAATAATGACAGAAATCTCATTGATGTGTGAACTAACTTAAAAGTGTACTTTTTTTGACCATTATCCTGTCCCTATATTTATAGAAGTTTTGTATATTTATATATATATATATATATATATACACACTGCAACTTCTTTGTAATGTTGCACTGTATTAAAGTTCTGTATTTGTCTAAATGCATTCAAAACAAAACATTATAAACTAAAATTAGCTTTTGAATTCGGGTATTAAATTGCAGTCACATTAGTAATTTTGCAGACAATAAATTTCCATTGTCAATAGTGTAGTTACAGCAAACTAAGCAGCTTTCTGTTGGTCAAATCTGTGTTGGGGAAATCTTTTGCTCTCACATGAAATTCCCATTCATGTGGATTTCACACACCATAATTTGCTGAAAATTGATAAATGTGACCACATATTTATCATCCGAAAAATGAGTATTCATTTTGAGATTTGCTAAAGATGACTTTTAACAGTTTTACCAAATCATTAGAGGTTTTAAAGATTAACTTTAAGTGAGACGTAGATGACAGAAAATATCATCTAAATGTAAAAGTATGAGAAATGAGCCTGAACAAATTAAATACCCAATGAGAATTTCTCTTAGCAGCATGTGAACAAGTAGAAACAAATACACCAACCAGATTTTTTAGATCTATCGTTTTGTCCCAGCTGTCTCTCTTCTTCTGCTTCCCATCTTTCGCTACCTGTTACTCACCGAATGCCTTTCTTTTCTTGTCAGGTCACTCTGATCAGCCCAATACAGTAGTGGCGGTCACTGTGACACTCTCACATAGTAACATTCATTACCTGACCTTGCCCTCACTCTCTGCCTTTTTATTTCTCTTCCTTTTCTACTGTAGGTATTAGACAGTGTTTCATTTCAGCTGTGAAGTGTCTCTTTGGAAGGTCTTGGTGACTGTGCTCTTTTCAGTGACAGAATTGCTATGCCAGAGGCTTTTCCGATGGCCGTATCCATAAGCTGATCCTTCTTCCTAGAATGTTATTGTATTTACCAAGTCTACGTTTGTACATTACAAGATAATACTACTGTACGTCTAAATTGATTGTCTGGTGTTAAAAGTGCTCTCTTTTACTCATTCACTTGCTTAGCTGGCTTAGTGAGGCAGCAAATTACTCTTGCATGAGAGTAATTCACTCACCCTTTACTGATGCCCAGCTAGAAATGATTGCGACTCAAATTGCACAGTTTAGTTTTCCAAGCAGATGAGCAGAGAGTGAAAAACCCTTAGATTCTCACTTTCTGGCTCGGTTTGTATGTTTGCATTTAGAGACGCTTGTAGGCTGGACAAATTGAGTGTTGTGTGCTGTATTGTAGCAACTTACTTTACAGTAAATGCTTTGCATAAGAGGCTTTGCTCTCCACTTACATTATGTGCACTATGACACAGCAGACCTAACAAATCCCCCGTGCATAGGACCATATTGTCAGTTTGGCTTCTTTTGAATTTATTTCCTTATTTCACATTTCAAAGATCATGACATTACCATAATTTTTGGACAGGAAATCACAGCAAAAGAAATCAAATTTTTGCCTAGTTTTGAATGTGACTTTGCAGTCTGAATGTGGTGAAATGAAAAGATAATGGCAAAATGAAAATGTCTTAATTAACAAAAAATTTACTCTTTTTATCCGGGTCGCTAATGATTCTTTTTCAAATGAATAATTTGAAAAAAATAAAATTAAATCTTATGAATTACCAGTCAGAACTTCAACATATGACTCATTGAACTGCAAGTTCAATTCATTTTTGTCAGTCTTTTTCTAAATGAAGCAAGTTCTGTGGACTTATTAGGGATCATTTATTAGGTCATTAGGTCACCATTTACTCACCCTCATGTCATTTCAAACCTGTATGAGTTTCTTTCTTCTGCTGAACACACAAGAAAATATTTTGAAGAATGCTGGTAACCAAACAGCTGCTGGTCCCCATTGACTTCAATAGTATTTTTTCCATACTATGGAAGTCAGTAAGGGACCAGCAACTGTTTGATTACCTGCTTTCCTCAAAATATATTCAATTTGGACATAGTATTAAGCTTAATTATTACTGAATGATGGGTCATACAGAGTGTGTGTGTACTGGTTTTTGTGGTTTACGGGGACAAAATTTGTTTAATGACATGGGTATGACAGAGGTATTACAATTTGAAGGTGGTTTATGAGGACACTGCCTATGTCCTCGTAATTCAAAAGGCTTAAAAAACATACTAAACGGTGTTTTTTGGAAAATCTAAAAATGCATAAAGTTTCCTGTAAGGGGTAGGTTTAGGTGTAGGGTTGGTGTAGGGCAATAGCACATACAGTTTGTACGGTATAAAAACCATTACGCCTATGGAGAGTCCCCGTAAACCACAAAACAAACGTGTGTGTGTGTGTGTGTGTGTGTGAACCGATTATCTTCTCTTTACTACTAGTGTCAGCACAAAATAAACATGAATTAAATAAACATGAATGAACCATCAGAAGGTATGTGGAAAGAAAAAGTACATCTTACTGAAAAGTCTCATGTTTCAGTTGCATAGTGTTTCAACGGAGAAAAGACGTCAAGTAAAACAGCTTGAAAACAGTGTCATGTAACATCACATTTACCTCAGGAAAGCCATTCAGTAATAACTCTAGCGAGAAGCATTTTTTTCTAAATATATACACTATATTAGACTTTGTTATTAATATACCAACTGACATTCTCTGTATAGTTTAGCATTAGTTGACAAATGGACATGTACTGTACCTGAGATATATATACATCCACACCCACCATGGTGTTACTATTGTAAACCATCACTGTACCACATTACATGGGGACAGTGTAGCAAAGCAGTGTACACGGCTCAGGATTTATCTTCTAATTCATCCTTTTAGGGGAGAACTAGTGTTATAAAGAGTGGAATAAGTAATACAGAAATCCCTGAACAATTCTTTCCTTGAATCACTTGCCAATTAAGTAGTTATTAGTTTGGCTCCTAGTTATGAGTAGAGATGGGAAAGAGGAATAGTTGAATTCTCCCTAACCATGTAAATGACGGTTAGCATGGCTTTCAGGAGGGATAAATGCTTGCCATATGGTCTGCTGGCCGTGTCCAAGTTTTCAAATTAGCGGGTGAGCTGCACGGGTGAGGTGGAGGCTGACGTTCCCTCGTCCAATGACTAGTCTGTTCCCTCAGAGTGTGAACGATAAACACGGAACCATAAATTAGCAGATAAGCTGCGCTGGCACTAACTCACTCTGGAAGCTCCTGAGAGTCTGGCTGGCAGCTTCTGGCTACACTGGGCTATTACTTAAAGTTAGGTGGAAATGGAACCATTTTTGTTAGAGATTTTAAAATATTGATTGCAGATGTGATCTGCAGTTTTATGCAAGACTCCTTAAAGGATGGCACTGAGTGGCCTTGAAACTCTCCCTCTCTAAGCTTTCATTTTTGCTGATAAACAGTAGTTCCGGAAAGTATTATCAACACTAATCAGAAAAACCGATCAGTCAACCTCTAGACAGTAAAAATATTTTAACACTGAATAAATGTCAAACTTCACCTGTAGATAATTTCTCAAATTTGAAATATTATGGGATAATCAAAAAAATAATGTATTTAATTTATTTTAGTAATTATTATTTATTTGCAATTATCATTTATTTATTGTCTTATTTGATTAAATATACTGTTATTACTGTACATTACTGTTACTGTTTTGTTCACCATAAATGATAAATTATTGTTTGCAGCACTAATTTAATATTTACTATAGTATTTTTTTGCAAATTTTATATTGTATTATTTTGTTGTTGTTATAAGTATTTGTTTATTAAAAATGATACCTTATAGTTATTATTTGAAGTACTAACATGAAATATTGTTTGTTTATATTTGTATTTCTTCATTCTTTATTTTTATTTTTTCTATATTATCTTTATATTATTTATTGCATTTAAATTATTATTATTATTATTTAAATATTTATTTGTTTACTATAAAGGATAGTTATTATAGTTATTTATATAAATATAAATGTGAAATATTATTTGTTTACTATATTTCCTTTTTATCTTGTATGTCATAATATTATTTGTTGAGTATATATTAAAAAAAAGTATTATTTGAAGTGCTATCAGGAAATATTGATATCTTAAATTTAAGATGAATATAAATGCTTATGAGTTGTAAATTAATTTATTACTAAATGTATTAGTTTATTACTAAATTAATAAATTACTTATTAATTTACTTTCTGCTATAGTTACTGTTGTACTTTGGAAAATGAAGCATTAAATGTAGTCAGACAGAGGAAATATTCTCTTAACCCCTCCAGACTGCAAAACATCCAGATTACATCAGATTATTTGCGGAAAGAGGATTTCAAAAGAAGAAAAATCTTTAAATCAGATTGTTGGCTATTCTCCTAAAAGTAAAAAAAAAAACGCATTAATGATACATAGTAAAGAAGATCATACGATCAGTCTCATTAATATGTACAGTAAATATCACAGTATGATGATTGGATTATGAGCGCAAGCAGCTTTTGAATCAGCGAGTGTCATTTCACAGTCTTGCGTGACTTCCCTCTGAATCCGTTTCTGAAGAGATGCACGCTTCATCATCAGCATCGTGATGCAGGCTGCGGTCTGTCCAGCAGGGAACAGCAGGGTCATTTGAGACGAGGCCCGTACTGCAGCGGGGTGGACGCAGGCTTCTGTGCAATGCAGCTGTGTTTCAGTGAACTCAGCCTGGTGTCAAACACCTCCGCTCTTCACCCTCCTGCCACATCCATCAGCATCTCGGCACGGCATGCTGGGAACGCGCCGCTCCTGTGCCCGGACGAGAACAGAAACAGGGAGTGTGACACTGTAAAGGACTAGGGATTCACATTTGAATTAGCTTCCGAAGTTGTTACAGACTCACCTGATCTCCTCCAGCTCGGGTTGTTTCAGTTACGTTAACACCGTCTCCCACGAGCGCTTTCAAGCATTGTGGGTACGTCTCTTTCTTTCACACTCATTAATGGCCTCTCTTTCACACCCAGACCCTCTTGGAGAATCTCTGCCCAGCTGTGCAATGATCCCAGCCTCTGCAACACGCACCAGAGCTGACAGAAGGTGTGTGTGTGTGTGTGTGTGTGTGTGTGAAGACGTTTAGGGCACATGTGTTTCAGCAGAGGGGCTCTTGCGCAGCTGTATTGTGGGAGACAAACAAAGAGTTATTATTGTGTCTGTGGTGAGATGGTGTTATGAGGGGTGAGATGGGGGCTTTATGTGTGTGTGTGTGTGTGTGTTGGGGACGCTTCTGATTGGGTGATGAGCCACCGCTGCTGTTGGAACTGATTGTTGACTTGCCATCTGCCATCAAGAAAAGTGCGTGTATGCGTGCGCTTCCCGTCGCTGAGTATTGAGTAGTCTGTGTTGCGGAGAGAGACGAGGTGGGAGGGAAGGAGTGAATGAGAAAGAGAGAGAGAGAGACGCATAAACATGCAGATGTCGCGCGGCATAATGACTGGAACTCCAGACTCAATCTCGGGCCGCTGTTTGCATGACTGGTGTGGGAGGAGGAGACTGGGAGATTTGGTGTGTGTGATACTAGTCTTGTTTGCGCAGTACACATCACCTCAGCGCATTTGAAAATTATATGGATGCTTGTTATTGTTTAGATGTTTTGTTTGTTACGATTGAGACATTTGCATCAGAAGTTTCTTTTGGAAAACCTGCTGAAACTGGATTTTGTTGTTTTTGGCGTTGTAGTAGGTGAGAGGGGGATTAGCTGTCTTCCTTTTAATTTAACAAATTATTTATAATTTTATATAATCATATGATTGATATGATTTAGAAAAGCCCATCATATTATGCAACTGTCTCTGATAGAGAAGTGCACATAAGGAAATGCTAAAACTTTACAGCTAGAACAGTCCAAGTAATTTTTCTGTCAAGTAATTATAATGTATCAAGTAAAAATAATGTAATTAACTGTTTGTTTATCTGTTTATTTTGTTTTAATTTTGTTTGTATTTATTTATTTTATGTGTTTTTATGTATTTATATATTTTTTTTATTCAGCTACAGATTAATTAATTCATTTAAATAAATGAATTAAACTAATTAAACTTTTTTTGTTGTGGTTGTTTAAATGATTTGTTTTGATTTGATTTGTTTTTGTTTTTTTGTTGTATAAACAATTTTAGTTTTTTGTTTTGTTCTGTGATTTGTTTAGTTTTGTGTCTTGTTTAAATGATTTGTTTAGTTTTTTGTTTTTTGTTTTTTTGTGATTTTTTTTTTGTTTTGTTTTTTTTTGTTTAAACTGTTTAGTGTTTTATTTTGTTGTTTAAACAATTTGTTCAGTTTTTTGCTTTTTTTTGGTTTGTTTGTTGTTTAAATGATTTTAGTGTTTTGTTTTGTGATTTTGTTTTTTTTGTTGTTGTTGTTTAAACGATTTTAGTTTTTCGTTTTTTTTGTGATTTTTTTATTTTATTTTATTTTTTTAAAATTTTTTAAATTTTTTTTGTTTGTTTGTTTAAACAATTTGGTCCGTGTACTTTTGCGTCCATTCGTTTTTCGTTTTTTAACCCAGACGAAAAACATGAAAAAAGAACGGTTATTGTATTTTTAAACGCTATGCTGAAAACCAAAATTGAAATTGGAACCGTACACACAAAATTCTTAACGAAAAGGTAAAATATTGACTTCTTTTCAGATTTTTGTTTATGAATTTTTGTACTTTTAATAACAGGTTTTAACAGGTTTTCTTTGGCCAAATTTAGTAATGCTTCTCCCGCACGTTCAGTTGAGAACTAGAGTCTTTGGAACAATGCAGAGACTTAATGAAAATATGGTTTTTAAAATAGACATAGGCAGAATCCTGGGAACTTTATTGTCATGAAATGATATACTGGGATATAATTTTGTCAATTTTGTGTGCTATCTGGGTCACGGTTTCGGAGAAGACCATGCATGGCATGTACTTTACATCGTGTTAGAGCGCTACACACGGTTTAATATATGGGGTAAAAATAGAAATATATAAAGTTGTAATCTGATACAATCAAGCCGGGTCCTGAATCACTGAGGGTGCTTCTGAAATCAGTGACAGTAATATACATGTTGACATATTTTTGCCCTGTTAATTAATGGTGCATTTATATGCAGATGTCACTCCTGAAACCTTGCAGCGTGCAGCTGTCACTGGTCCAACAGCATCATGAAAAACTAAACTTATTCACATTCTGAATGGATTAGCCAAGAAAGCGTGCAAAGCGCTCTGCGCTCCTTATAATAATTATAAAACTGTCATTCATTTCAGTTTATGGAGATCTCACAAAAATCCCTTATAATCAATGAAGATCTACACTGCACAATGAATGTCTTATTTACATCATGTTACACTTTGTTTGTTATAATGAGAGACTCCAACAAGTTTACCTGTTTTATGAAACAGGCCCCCGATTGTGCAGCACTGAACAAAACTGTGTCTTGGAGTTGATTCTAACTTAAAAGCATGGCCACTCAGGAAATCAACAGAAAATGTCAGTCATCCTATTTCTAGCTTTTGCTTTTTTTTATCTCTTGCTTTTTCGTTTCATTCCCTCTAGCACTCCCATAGAACTTGCCCGGGATACAGTTATTTGCAAAGAAATATGTAACGAGTATTTCATACATGTTTTTAGGCGTGAAAAATTATTAAGATCATAAAAATATCGAAGCTAAAGGTTTTCATAAAGCAGTTATGGTAGTAGCGCGAGAGGGCGCTAGTGTCTGTATGAGCTAAAAAAGGTAGAAATTAAACTTAGCCTATATACATTAAAAAACAAACTTTTATGATTTTTAATGAAATCGGATTTTTGAATAATGAAAATCTGTTTGTGCCTGCTTATTCTATTCTTTAATGGTTCAAACACTGATGAAGAAACCGCATTTTCCATATTTCATTTCTGGGTTAAAAAACGAAAAACGAATGGACGCAAAAGTACACGGACTCAATTTGTTTAGTTTTTTGTTTTGTTTTGTGATTTGTTTTCTTTTTTGTTTAAACGATTTGCTTAGTTTTTTGTTTTGTTTTGTTGGGCTAACCATGGATTTGTAAATGAAGCATTATTCCTGTTGGGTCAAGTGTGTCAGATGCTTTGGTGTAAGCTGTGCCAGTGGCTCCACTAATGGTGATATTAAGCTCTGCTTCCAAATGCTATTGCAGGTTACTACAATTATTAATAATTAATATTAATGATATTAATATTATTATTAGAAAATGAGGAAAATCATTGTAAAGCTTTCATATATTGTTTATCAAATTTTTTCTTGGCTGGTACATAAAATGCAAATAATGTGCAACAAAATGTGGATCATTCACATATTCTTCAATGATGCTACACAGCTTAACTCTATTGTGGGACAAGTCACTTGACTATTTTTAAGAAGTCCTATTTGTGTGGCTGTATGTTAGATGTGTCTAATTTTAGTTGATAGCAGACATCCTTAAATATAATTATGAGTGATAGTTTGACCATGACTACTGTCTCATTTCTGCACAGCTTTACCCCACACCCCCTGCGCCACCTACAGCGGTCCTTTCAGAGGAACACACACACACACACACACACACACACACACACACACACACACACACACACACACACTCTCACACTCACTTACTTTTCTTCAGATTGTGGGCTCAGGCTTAGGCGAGGGGTCTCACGCTTGGGTGTTCTTCCCAAACTGTGCTCATAAAGGTCGGGCGAAGATACACCAACAGCTCCAGGCTAATAACTTATTTATCAACGGCCGTAAGATTGATCACAGGATTCGTAATTGATGACTCAGGCTTTTTTTCTTTATTGAGTTTGTCTGCACATGTCAATTTCCTCCCTAATACTTTTTTGTAGCATTATTCATAATTGTTTGTGCGCTAAAACGGGATTGTTTTGACGGCGTTGAGCACATTATTCAGTACTGCTGTTTTTCCCAGCTTTAGTCGACCAGCCTGCCAGCTGCAATTAAGTGAAAGGCATTGACGTTGGAGTCTACGCCGAAATGATTTTATGCAGCTACAATTGTACAGGTCATTGTATTTCATATTACCATTTTAGTGACATTTTGGAGACCAAAAAAACAATATTGAGTTTCATGTTTTCACCCTGTTCAATATATGTAAATGAAATCCTTTTCATAAGAGTTGATTTGGTGATTGACTTACTTCAAGTGTTTATTTTCAAATGTCCAATTTGTTTTGACCAACAAAGTCATGTGATGCAATCAACAAGCAGAAACATGCAAAAAACCCCAACATAAAACATGAAGTTTTATAGACCCTGCAGACCCTTATGGCTGTACGTCCAAAAATATTAAATAATTTGACAAAATCTATTATTTATTTGTTTATTTAGTTTTGTGGCAAAGTTAGATTAGCTCAGATAGCAAAATGTGTGACTCACCAAATACAAAATTGTGGTGTGACATTAATGAATTATTCTTAGTATTATTATTATTATTATTATTATTATTATTACAATTATTCTTAAAATAAATTGTTAATAATAATAATATTAATAATAACATACATTATTTAATAATAATAATAATAATAATAATAATAATAATATGTTTACGTGACTAGTGAGAGACCACGATGCTGGTAAGGCTAAATACTCTCTTCTAGAAAGAAGCTCAGAAGATAAAAGGAAAGTACTTGAAACAAATCACTGATGTGAAGAATATAAAAATGCAATTAAAGAACAACATTGAGAAAAATAAAATTGAACTCCTCAAGGGTAAACCTATGCATGGACACTTCTTTTGAGACTTGGAAAGACCATGTGTCGATAAGCAGGCATCTATGCAGTGACTAAACAGCTCTGGTTTAAAAAGGGAGACCGAAAGCCTGATTTTTGCCGCGCAGGACCAGGCACTTAACACCAAGTACCACCAGAAGAACATCCTGAAACAAATAGAAGACAGTAAATGCTGGATGTGCAACAAGGCTGAAGAGCACATAAGCCATATTGTTGCCGGCTCTACTACACTTGCACAGTCGGAGTACACCAACAGACAAAACAAAGTAGCCAGCTATGTTCATTGGTCTATGTGCAAGTATCTAGGAGTTCAAGTTACACATAAATACTACGAACATGAACCAAAAAAAGTCATCAAGGTCAATGATAACATCATTATGTGGGATGTTCCAGTAGTTACTGATAGAACCATCTTAGCTAATCGTCCTGACATAGTGTTGCATGACAAAAAAAGAGAAAACGTCTGCTGATCGATATAGCTGTTCCAGATGACACTAACATCATGCTAAAGGAAACCGAGAAGATCAGTAAATACAAGGACCTGGAAATTGAGATCAGTAGGTTGTGGAAATGTAAAACGAGAACTGTACCAGTGATAGTAGGAGCATTAGGAACATTAAAGAAAGGCTTCATTCAGAACTTAAAAATGCTCCCAGGCCATCCGTCAGCTAGTGAAGTGCAAAAGATCGCACTCATGGGCACTGCACATATCCTTTGTAAGGTGCTTGGGTGAATTGCTGTGATCTCTCGTTGAGATCTGGATTCACCAGTATAGCCGCAAATAAATGTGAGAAGAAAAGATTTTAATGCTGTATAATAATAATAATAATAATAATAATAATAATAATAATAATAATAATAATTACACACATTTATTATTATTATTATTATTATTATTATAGTTAAGTTATTATTAAGGTACTATTAATTATATACTATTATTGTTAAGTTTTGAAAATTGGGGGTTTAATAAGATTTTTACAATAATAATAATAATAATAAGTAATACTTTCTGAAAATAATCATGTGTAATGTGTACACTCTCATATATATATATATATATATATATATATTAGTGCTGTCAATCGATTAACATTCACATTTTTCTGAAATTAATCGCGATTAATCCCACCTAACATTAAAGTTTTTAAATATACTTTTATACTGCAATAATTTCACATTCAATATCCAAATTAATGTACAAACAACATAAAGACAGTACATTTTTAATATTTGTTCAATGGGATCTTTATTTTTATGACTGAAGGCCAGTATCACTGATACCAATTAATACTGATTTCCGTATAAAAATGTTTCCCCCTAATATTTAACCATTGACTATAGCCATTCAACTTTACATTATAATTAAGAGATATCAATTTTAACATTTATTAGACTTTAAAAATAACTTCCAATTTAAGTGAACTTAAAACAATCAGATAAATCCATTATAATAAATGTCATATTTATCTACCTGTGCCCCTCAGCAGAAATATACAGAAATTGAATAAAGTTTTCAAACACTAAATTCTAAACCAAATACAGAAGAATCCTTAAAACTATAAAAGTTATTGATTTCCTCTTTTTTTCTTTTGTTCTTGATGAACAGACATCACAGCAGCTGGTTATTAGGTTGTTTTTAAGAGCTGCCGCTACCGAACATGACGCGGATCTGACACGCATCATATTTTCATATTCAGGTCGGACCCATTTCAGTCTCTTCTAATGAGCTGACAAGTTGAATCGGGTGTGTTAGATGAGGGAGACAGTGCTAGGATGCTCCAGGACAGTTTTGAAAACCATTTCAGAGACATGTTCTTAATGTAACTCATATATAACATATTACATGCATGCACAGTATTATGGCAGCTTTAATCGCCTTTTTGGTAACTTCATGACTTGACTGAACATGACATTGCATGCTCGTAGTTTCTTTCGCAATTTGATATGAAATGATACAGGCTATGCTCGCGCCGCACCTTTGTGTGTGCATTGAAGAGCACGCGCTGCGAGCACAGTACGGTTTCCGCGCTCGTTTGACTCGCGCCTGCCGCTGAAGTGAAGTTGAAGCGCGTGTCTGAAACGTCTCCTGTTTGGTGCGCTCGTAAAGACGTTCTGCGACTGAATAAATTCACTTCTTGTCAAGAAAAAAGAGACAGAATTAGCAGTTATGAGTGGGGTGGCCAACCCTAGGCCCCGCCCCTGCGTTAACGGCGTTAAATAATTTTGACGCGTTAAACTGAAAAAATTAATCGCCTGCGTTAACGCGCTAATTTTGACAGCACTAATATATATATATATATATATATATATATATATATATATATATAAATTTAATATTATTTAATAGAATTTAATATTAAATTTTATATTCAACTTTTTACATTTAAATTTTTATATTATATTAAATATATTTAATATTAATTAATAATGATTTATATACATAAATTGTGTATACATTTTATATTAATCTTAAATAATTATTATTGAATAACGATTTGTTTATCATTTATTTATCTGTTTTAATATTTCTTTATTGGCCTAAACGTTATTACTTATAATCTCTAAATCATCAAATATTAGCCAATAATTCTTCTGTCTGTAGCTACTGGTACTATGATGTACTTATTTAACATTCAGCACTTAGAACTAAAGGAAAGTCAAACCCATCAAGAACAGCAGCTCAGAGTAAAACAGCAGTTTGTGAACTGAAGTATCATATCTGTCCAGCCTCCATTGAGCATCTTAATGGGTCTGTTCTGAATGAAAGCTGCTGGATGTGTTCGTCCTAGACTGAAGTGTTGGGATGTGTGTGGCAGCGTCTGGTGGGCTGGGGGGGTGGGGGGGTGGGGTTTACAGGCAGAATTACATGGCTATAGTTGTTTACTTCAGCTGTGGTGTGTGTCTCTGAGGGAGATGGGAGGCGATGTTGGTTGCTGGAAGAATAGAGGCTCTGGGATGCTTCACAAAGATTTGTGTGTGTTTGTGTGTGTGTATGTGTGTGTGTGTTTGTGTGTGTGTGGGAGCAGAGGCTGGGACAGGGGCTGGTCAGACAATAGGGCCGAGGGGTTCTTGTATTGTCCCCCATTGCCAGCTGTCTCCCAGCGCAGCGGCCTGTTCTGGTGGATGCGCTGCTGAATAAATAATAGCAGAAACCCCTGCCACTCGGCTGTAATGGCCATTCAGAGGTCGGGGCTGGGGAGCGCTCGCACAGAGGCCTTTGCACCTGTTCACCACTGGCCTGATGGCATGACTCACTGCAGCCTCTAAGACCTGAGCTGTTGTTCCCGTCTGCTTGTGTGTGGCCCATGTGTTAGGGCCCTTTGTTTCCCCCGACTGAAACCCTTTAATGAAGTCGCCTCCATTTTCTTTAAATATACACAACTCGGGATCTTTTTTTTTTTTTTTAAAGAAGTCAAAACTTTTATTAAAGTTGATTTCATTAGAAGTAAAAGTAAATACATTTATAATATTAAAAAAACTAAATATAATAAATGTAATAAATTTATCGGGGGAAAAAAATATATACAATTACTTTCCACAACATTTCCAGCAACATTGATAATAATAAGAAATGTTTCATAAGCACCGAATCAGCATTAGAATAGTATAGTAGAGTAAAAAGTATAGAATAGAATAGTAATGCCTCTGAAAATTCAGCTTTACGGTCATAGGGATAAATTACATTTTAAAATATTAAAAAAGAAAACAGGTATTTTAAATTTATTTTTGAAATAATATTTCAAAATATTTAGATTTTTGCTGGTTTTTTTTAGAACAAATAAATTCTCCCTTTATGAACATAAGAGACTTCTTTGAAAATGTGCAAAGACCAGTGCAACACTGGAAATCACTTCCTCTCGGCATACACAATCTTTAAATCGCTCGTGAAATTGTAATTGAATATATTTACATTATCTAATTTAATTATAAAGCAAGCCTGAAAATTTAATTTAATTTAATTTTATTTTATTTTACATTATTTTATTTTATTTTATTTTATTTTACTTGACTTTATTTTATTTTATTTTACTTTTTTATTTTATTTTATTTTATTTTAAGTGCACAGGGCAATCATTGTATGCATTGTAAGCCTATTTTGTTTTATTTTATTTTAAGTGCACAGGGCAATCATTGTACGTTGCCCCTTCAACTTCTGTTTTAAGTGCATAACTGTCAACAAATTTTCCTTGATTTCTTTACTGAGAAACTATTATTTTCTGTAGTAACTGACAGCATGCCACAGTCGATAGAGATTAACTTGTATTTAACCCAGACTTCATTATCAGCCTTGTAGTTCACTCTATAAGGACAAAACTAGCTGACAGTTCTGATTTATGATGCTCACAATGTTGACTGTGTGTTTTGAATACGAACTACATTTCAAATGCTCCCTGAGTTTCAGATGTTTGGAGCCTGTATGCATTATGCATGCTCCAGAGGCTACGGTAACATGTGTAAGTCACCTGCGAGACCGTCCTGACTCCATGAATTAATTATGCCTATGATGACAGTCCCATCAGGGCGTGTGTGCGTTTTTAGGAAACTTGTTGATATTCGGCGTGGGCTGTTACATGAATGGAATCGACCAGTAAAATGGACAAGAAAGTTCCTCATGCCTTTGATCTTGTCTCAGCTTCAAAGGGTTGACAGAGAGTAACGTTACTCTCACTGGAGAGTCCTGTAATCCATACACACACACACACACACACACGGACAGACGTATTGTCAGTGCGGCCCCTCACAATGGCACAGTGTAAAATAATCCAGCCTGCTCCTGGGGGACACGCCTTTCACTAAATGGTGATGGTTCCCTGACCTCTGGCTGCTACGGCAACAGTTGGGAAGTTCTTCATTGTTGTGCTCGTCTCTTATTCTAAATGATTCATGGGTCAGGCTTTTCACAGCAAACCTCTGTTTGGTGTGACCTGCTACGCTTACCTTCACTCACACATTACACTGTGTCTAATTGGCATGAAATGCACATTAAATTTAATTATAACACTTAATGTGCTGTGATGAACTTTTCATATGTGTGTTTGCTTTATGACATACGTCTGTGTCTCCTATTATTTTAAGTTCAGTTGACCTTTCCTGTGCTTCTAACAAGACTGCAGCTTCTGAGCATGACTACAGGACTGCACATTACGCAGCAAACGCTGTAGCCCATTTAACGTGAACAACAGGCAAATTAGATTGCAAAACGGATGGCCTGATTGGGCTCAATTGCTGATATTTGATTAACCGATCAAAGTTGCTGCCAGTTCTTCCAATAATCTCATTAATTAGCTGTGTTTTATGCAGGAAACACAATCAGAGGTGAAGGGCAGGTACATGCGATTCATCTCAGTAGTGATCCTGACACAATACCATTATCCTTGACATTGGGATTTGGTGTTCTGCTAAGATTTTTTTTTAAAGTTTTTGAAAAGTATCTTAAACTCACCACAACATTTAATTGATCAAATAGTTACAGTAAAATAGTAATACAGTGAAATATTATTGCATTTTGTAATATTGTATTTTAAAATGTAATTTATTCTTGTGATGGCAAAGCTGAATTTTCAGCATCATTACTCCAGTCTTCAGTGTTACATGATCCTTCAGAAATCATTTTAATATGCTGATTATTATTATCAGTGTTGGAAACAGTTGTGCTGCTTAATATTTTTTTATAACCTGTTTATAAAATTCTTTGATTAATAAAAAGTTTAAAAGAACAGTGTTTATTCAAAGTAGAAATCCTTTGTAACAATATACACTACCGTTCAAAAGTATGGGGTCAGTACATTTTTTTCTAAATTAATATTTTTATTCAGCAAGGATGTTAAAGTGAATAAAAAAGGGATAGTGAAACAATTTCAAATAAATTCTGTTCTTTTTAACTTATTTATCAAAGAATCCTGAAAAAAGCATCACAGGTTCCAAAAAATATTAAGCAGCACAACTGTTTCCAACATTGATCATAAATCAACATATTAGAATGATTTCTGAAGGATCATGTGACACTGAAGACTGGTGCAATGATGCTAAAAATTCAGCTTTTCTTCACAGCAATAAATTACATTGTATAGAATATTAAAATACAAAACTGTTATTTTAAATTGTTATAATATTTCACAATATTGCTGTTTTTTTCTGTATTTTTGATTAAACAAATGCAGTCTTTATGAGCGTAAGAGACTTGAACTTGAAAAAAAAAACTTGAACAGCATACGCACGCACGCACACACACACACACTCACTCACTCACTCACTCACTAGTGACAACAATTGCAATTACAGTCTGTTTGAGTGGTCTGTCTTCATCTCTGAGTCTGTCTGTCCAAGCAGTAGAAGACAGGAGAGTGTTTGAAAATATTCTTTTTTGTTGCAGTCACCACTATTAGTGCAGAAATTGCCCACTTTTACTTTTTAGAAATTCATTTAGTTGTTCAAGTTTAATTTCAGTTGCTGTTCAGCAGATTCTTTTCAAATGATTGCTTCTCCATGACAGGGAAAACAGATCAGAAGATGTAGCAGCCCTTGGGGCAGTACTGAGAATGCAGCATCAATTGCTTCTGTATGTGTTTGTGTTTGTTAGCTGGATGACTACTTTAGCATTTCTTTTGCTCTCATTCTCTCTCTCTGTGTCTCTCTCTCTCTCTCTCTCTCTCTCTCTCTCTCTCTCTCTCTCTCTCTTTCTCTCTCTCACACAGTGGGAATAACTCTCTCATACTCATGCTCAACCATCAGACTATCTGTATCTGTAGTTCAGTGCCATCTAGCGGCTGAAGTTGTTAACAGTGTCGAGTTTACATGACTTCAGAGTATGGCCAGATATGAACTTTGGTTTGTTTCCTTCTAATGATTGTTAGATATCTGTTTACATTTCAGAAGCTGATTTCATTTATTATTATTAATATTTTCATTTTTATTTTCTTTTATTAGTATTTTATTTTTGTCATGAATTTACATTACATTATTTTGATATTTAAAAAAAATAAATGATCTCATATACATAGTAATTCAGTATATCTACAATTTCTTATATTTTACAGTGTTGTAAATAACAGCAAGCAGTCATATTTCAGTAAAGTAGATTCAGTGCACTGTGAATGGAAACACTCTCTGTGAACAGTCTGTGTGTTTAATAGACAGGGAGTTAAAGCTTTGACGCAGCACCATGTGTTTGCAGTGCTGTCACATATAGATTGCTGATGTTCAAACTGTCCTGTTACACATTCGTGTGTGTGTGTGTGTGTGATTTCCATGTGTGTGTTGGCGGGATGGCCTCTCCGTACCGGCCCAGCGCGGCAGCTCTCTGCACCAGCTGGGGGGCTGGAGGAGCACCAGGAGGGCAAGCTGTGTGCAGCTGGCGGACTGAAATCTGTGCAGGCCTCATGGGAGCTTGGGCTCCCTGGGCACCCTCACCCCCCCCAACCAGCCTGACATCTCTCTGCTCTGTTGCCGCCCATTGTCTGATGCCTCCATCAAGCAGGAGTCTGCAGCAGGCATCTGCACTCACTTAAACAGACAAAACGGCCTTGAGGAAGTTTGGCTGAGGTACACGTTGTCTCATCCCCTGTCTCTATTTTGCATAACGCATAGTTACTAAAAAGGTGGATGGTGTTATTTGAGGAAAAAATGAAATTGCAAGAATACATTTTTTTTCAAAATGTACTGTGTGTAGTTTAAGTAGCAGATGTTGGACAGTTGCTGGTCTCCACTGTAAGCGTGATGTATTGTATATCCAGCTAGTCATTTACTACTCTCAAACTATCCTTACTTCATCAGACCATAAACCCAGGTGTTCACAGCCATGCATATAGTTTCTGTTACACACATACTCTTAGAGGTATCATGCAGCAAGGGTTTGTCAGGGTTACTCCATGTGCACATCCACATAGACACTCCTTCCTGCTGCAGTCTAATGACACTAATTCAGGTTAAGTGGATTGACTTGAGTCAGCCCTGGATTGCATCTAAGTTGTCTGAGAGCCTCGTGTCGAGTCCACGGCTGCAGCGCCACTGGCTCACCCTGTTGCCCTCCCTGAGGACACACAGAGGACACATGCACTAATGCCTTAAACACTGCTTCAAGTGCTGTCTTTTTTTGGAAAATTTCATTTTAATTAATTGCATATGTTATTTTAATTGCATACCATTTAAAGTGTATTAATTGTTTATCAACAGACATTACTTGCTGAAAAGCCTTTAATTAAGATATTAAAGATCTTATAATGACTAAAAATGATAAATGATATAAATGATAAATGACTAAAAAAATTTTTTATATAATGTAATATATTTTATGTTAGTTGTATTTTTTTAAGTTGCATGTTGCTGTTTTTGCAGTCTCAGAAAAAAGGTCTAAAGCTGTCACTGTTGTGGTGTCCTAAGGTACAAAAGCTAAAAGGTACATCTTTGTACTTTATTTACCCCTAAATGGTACATATTAGTACCTCAAAGGTACATATTAGTACTTTAAAAGTACATATTAGTACCTTTTGAAAGTGTACAGTTTTGTTCCTTTTTTCTGAGATTGTACGCCATTGTAAAGTATAGTGATGCTGAATGTCTGCTAATCCACAGTACAGTCCACTCTCTTTTCCATAGATACCAGTATGTTTTATACCAGTTTGATTTGATTTTGATTTTTTGATTTGATTTGATTTGATTTGATTTGTATGTAACGCTAAGCAAGAAGTGAATTTGCATGTCAAGTCAATATATTACTTTGAAATATATTCACGGTTGGTGGATGTGGCCTGGTCGTCTTATCCATCTTTAAGGGGTCACTTTGGTGTCACCGCAGGGTAAAGTCCCCTTGTTTAAGCTTTCTCTTGGTTGGTGTGATGGTGGTAAATCAGGCGCCAATCTGTCTTGTTTTGTCTGGCTGTCTTAACAGGTGATATGACCTTGGTCTCTGTAAGGGGATCAGTGTTTAAGTCTTTGCCGGCAATTCTGGCGAAAATATAGCAAATCCCCAGAGCGTCGCTAAGTATTGTCGCTTTTACTCCACTCCTCCCCACCTTGGCTAAACCCTGAAATTGCATTTGACAACTTCACAGCTGCATCGCCTTCCAGTGGAGCTGATTAGCATGTCTGAGTCTGTCCTGGTGTTGGTCACGTTCGACCAAGTACAGTTACATAAAGGAACGGCTGAGTCATTTGAAAGTCACTGACATTGTCCAGATCGGTCTCTGTAAAAGTCTCTCACTTTACTTTGGTCATTACTGTTCTGTCTCGCCCACTGGTGCTGAGACCGGTCTAGGTGCAGTTTGCTTTTGGTTTCACACAGAAAATGGCTGTTCAGCTGTGGGAAGATGTCTCAGAATATGCCTGTATTACAAAGAAAAACTGTTGAAATCTTTTTTGTTACATGAAGTTCACATTAGAGCTGTAAAGCTGTATCTGTTGTTTTAAAAGATACTTTTTAAATGCTTTTTGTGTATAAATTTGGATTCTCCTTTTTTAATTGTTTAATTGTTACAGTGTAATTACACAAATAATATTTACTATAGGGTTATGGTTTGGTTTAGGGTTTGTTGCTTGTATTTATGAATATTTTACTGTTATTACTCAAGTGAGGGCATGTGCTCAATATTTATTATATTCCTGTAATTAATTCCATTATAAAATATTATGTAATTCTGTTTGCTAGTTTTTTTGTTTTTGTTTTTAAAACTATGTAAATCTGAACAAATACTTGCTGTTACTATAGTAAATACAATGTTCAATATTTAATATATATTTTAATAATCTCATAAAAACATTTTATTATTACTGTTTTATATTTTTAAATCTATGTAAATCTTAATGAAGTTTGAAATAATTATAATAAATTTCATTTTTTTTCTGTGAATATTACACATTTTTTAATGCAATTGTAATATCAATTCAGTCACAAGCCACAAATTAAATATTCAGTGTACTTGGTTACCAAGGAAACAAAGACCATGCCTAATATGTGAGATGTGTTAAGAGAAAAGAAAAAAAATCAAGGTTAATTAAGTTTTATATTTTTATTGTCCAACACAATACATCATTTGAGTGTGACTGAATTCACTGAAAAAGGACTGAATTCTTCTGTGATGTGTATGTCTACTGTTGGAAATTGTTAGTGGACAAATAAAACTACTGAGTGCAAAAAGTGTATTTATTTCTTTAAAAAAAAGTCCACAGGGCTGAAAGTAGCTGTAGTTGAGTCATCCGTCTACCGAATTACTCACCAAAGTCATCATAGCGGTTACTGAATGAACATCTGCAGCATAAAAGCGCTGCAGTTCGAACCACTAGACCATGGGTCAAAAAAGAAGCAATACTTCTGACAATAGTTTCTCGGAGGAACTGTTTGCTGCGAGCTCGTGTGTGCGAATGAGTCAGAGTGTGAGTGTGTCCATGCTGCGTCCGTCTCTGCCAAACTGACAAAGTGACTCCAGCCCCTCTCCTTCGGCAAGCTGCTGCGGTACATGGTGAACAAAACACACCAATCTCCACAAGCGGCCAGCTCTCCCTCCCGCGCATTCTCCATCCGTACCGCACCACCTAATGCTGCCCACGTCTCGGACCACGTGCCGGTGCCCAGGCTGCGCTGTAGCGGCTGTGGGCGCTCGTGCCCAGGCGAGCTGGTGCCGCTTGGAGTGCCCGGCGTGTGCTGGAACGCGACAGCCCGCTGGTCCCAGGGCACCCATCACATGCCCATCTTTAAGCCATCTGCAAAGTAGAGCAGTTCCCGCCAAAGCATTAAATTAAATCCTTGTTTGGGCTGATTAACAAATGGTCTTGTTTTTTTGTGTTCCGTGGGCTTGTTTTTTCCTCCTGTCCTGCTGAAGCCTCCATCACGTCGCAATGAGCGTGGCAGAGGCAGCGAGCCTTCGGGAAGTCTCAGGAGTGGCTTGGATGTTTCGGGGGGAAGTTTGCTCAGGATCGCGTCTGTCTCGAAAGCGGCCCGTCCAATTCTCTGTCCCACAGCCATCAGGCTGTCACAGACCACAGACAAATGAACAATTAATCTGGGCTTGTAATTGAATGGCACCCGGTATGATATTTTAATTGTTCAATTGGAGCTGTTTGGATCTCGAAACTTAATTGGAATGGGGTGGCGGGGACTTTGGATGTCCTGTTGCATATTTGCCGGCGATCGCTCAGGTGTTACCTGCTAGCTTGTTAGTCAGAGAACTTGCAGTTTCTTAGGCGTAATCGTTGAAAAATCAACTGATCGATCGCTAATCTGAAATCTGCATCTAAAGGTGTTCACGACCCTAGTGCTGGGTAATAATGCTAACCAACAGGACTGTTCACTTTGACCAAACGCTCTGGAAACTTGATGGTAGAAGCATCACCGGCGCCTGCCAGACCAACTGTCCGCCTACTGTTTTGGATCTAAAGAAACAAATTTCGCGATTGAGAAGCCAGTAAAAATGGTTTGATGAAACAGCACTGGCTGGGTTCGAGCGACATTTGCTTTTAGTCACGCAGCCCCTTCTGTTCAACCCCTGGCTCTGTCAGCGGTACAGTGATTGTACTCTACGCTGGTTAACAAGACACCATGGCTGATCCAGGATCAGATCGTTGATTAAACTCTTTGCTTTGCGCTTGTCCATAACTGATCCACCAATAACAAGAATAATGTTGTGTGTGACAGCTTATGCTCACTTTAGAGAAGACAAAAGTGTTTATTATATTATATTATATTATAATACATTTACTATGTTATATAGCTAGAAGTTTACAGCATTCACCAGTATTCTGCCAAAATAAAAACTTGAGGATTTTGAACGTATGAAACTGAGGGATTTAACATAAATATTAGTATTGTAACCTGCAATATAAAAGAAAATAATTGTAATAATTATCTGATAATTATATTTTTTATTTTACAGGACAGTTGCAATTTACAACAGTAAAACATTTATAGCTTCATTTTTATTATTAAAGTTAAATCAATATAATACTAAAAAATAATTTAAACAAAAAATCTAAATAAAACACTTTTTAACTACTTTAACTATCTGTTTACCTGCATGTCCTTTGACCAACATCAGAGAACCATGAACATGTAAAATGTGTCATTAAATTGTTGAAATATTAACTTAAAATCTCAGGGATTACTTCCAGAAAATATTTTACATCCAAGGGGACAAAAAAAGAGAACCCCTCTATTATATTGAATTATTATTATTATTTTAATTTTAAGTTATTAATTTTTGGATTATTATTTTGGATTTTATCAGGTGTTAGTGTCAGATAAAAGAAAGTTAGAGACTGGTGAGAGGGGAAATTGAATAAAGACATGTCGCAGGCTGGATTCGAGCCTATGTTTGCCATTTGAGCGCCACAGCATGCCAGGCCAGTTCTTTAAAAGTCATAGGCGTTAAGCTGAATACTGTCTTTGAAAAATCAACAAGCTCTCTTACTAAAGTTTCCTCTATAGAGAAATGCATAAATAAATGTATCTATGTGTCGACTCGCAACCCACTTTTATCCTTCGTCCCTTTTCCTTTCTTTTTTTATACCTTTTGATTGGAAGGCGGATGCCTCTGTTCAGCTGTTCCCTCCTACCCAGCGATTCCTCTTCCTCATTGAGGCATACCGGCGTAGACCTCCGTCTCCTCAAATTAACATGAGCAGGTGTTTTTCTGTGATGTGTTAATTAGGAGAAGCTGGTGTCATTATGCTTTAAGTGGATGTTACAAATAGAACATGTTGTTTATTTTCTCTTCTGCTGAAAAAAAGTGATCAGAGCTGTCACGAGGCTCATGTGTCACTTAGAGAAGATCGTGGCTAATTACCAGGAGTTCAGAATCAGAACCTACATGTCTGTGGATTCTCCTGCGTCTGCGCTTGAATGAATACCAGATTGTCTATCTTAATAAATATGATCAGCAAGAACATATTTAAACAGTTGAGTCCTGAGGTTAGATTGCGTAGTCTGATGGCTTAAACAATGACAAAAATAGGATGCATTTGTGTTTTCTGTTTTAATATCCCTCAGTTTATTTTTACAAACTTTTAAAAGATTTTTTAATTAGCATTTTTTTGCTCATTTACTCGCTTTTTTTTTTTTCCTCACACAGTTATTGTATGGCTTCAGAAGGATTGAAATACAGCATACTTGTTGGACTGCATTTGTATTGATAGTTTTGAATGACACAAGGAACAAAATGATCCTATCATCTTGAAGTATAAATGCAGATTACTTGAAAATTGTAGTCCATTACTGATTCCAAATTACATGACAAAAACTTTAGTTATTAATGCAGTCCATTACATTACACATTTTAGGTAATTTAATCAGACTACTTTTTGATTACTTTTGACCTAACTCGATTTTATCACATTGATTTAAACAGGATAATCTTATATCATATTGATATAAAAATACAAAGAAGAAAGAAAATATATTCTATTCAATGTCATTAACAGCATGAAGTGCATTTAACATTACATTACATCAAGGTTTCCCAAACTGGGGTTTGTGAAGGAACGGCATGAGATTGATGAATTTATTGAAGAGCTAATAATTAATTAAATCATTAAAATGTAAAATTAAAATAAATATTTTTAAAATAACATCAATAAAAATAAAGCACTTACTAAAAAATGAAATATTTTATTTGTTTACCTGCATGTCATGTGACCATTAACCAACAGAGAACCGTGAACATACAAAATATTAATTTATTTTAAAATCTCAGGGGGACTTGAAATAAATATATTAGGTGAAAGAGGTTCAGATGACAAAAAATATGTAAATAAAAAATAATGTCAGTTTTAATGTGTTTGAAAGACAAAAAGCCTTCCAAAGTCATGGTAATACATGGTTAAATAACCAACTGAGTGATAATTCATATAAAAATGACTGTGTTCATCAGCAGTTGATGCAATGTTGAAATGTTGAGAAAACACTTCTTAAAATTGAAATGATTTTTGTAAATCCTGTGGTCAAATGCTGTATGGCCTCTCAATTTTCTCTGTAATGATAGCCACCTGACTAATGACTTGTCTTTCTGTGAATGTCAGCAAAACTGGAAGACTTTCTGAGTGTATATAAGCTGTAAGCTATTTTAGAAAGGAACATTTAAAAGATGGAAAAGAGGAATTAGGGAGAATTAAATGATGGGTAACACTTTATTTTAAGGTGTCCTTGTTAGACATGCTTACTATTATAATAACAATAAATTATGCATAATTACATGTAAGTAAAGCCTGGAATACACTACACGATTTTTGCCCCAATTTCCCCCCCGATTTTAAAGGAAGGAAAGGAAAGGACATGACGTGTGGCCAAGTATGGTGACCCATACTCAGAATTTGTGCTCTGCATTTAACCCATCCAAGTGCACACACACAGCAGTGAGAAGTGAACACACACACACAAACACACTGTGAACACACAGTGGGCAGCCAATGCTGCGGCGCCCGGGGAACAGTTGGGGGTTCGGTGCCTTGCTCAAGGTTCTCACCTCAGTCTTGGTATTGAGGGTGGAGAGAGGGCTGGACATTCACTCCCCCCACCTACAATCCCTGAGACTCGAACCCGCGACCTCCGGGTTACAAGTCCGACTCTCTATCCATTAGGCCACGACTGCCCCTTAACAGTCTGAACAAGTTGATGCTGGTTGAGGAAAGTCAGAGCCAGTCTGCGGATTACAGCTGACAGATTCCACAGAAAATCACGTAGTGTATGATGGTCACAGACTCCGATTTTTTAGCTTTAGACTTTGATTCCATCCAGTCAGAGGATATCAAACATGTTTGATATTTTCAGCTGATTTTAGAACACACATTGTTTTCATTTGTCATGCGTCTCCCAGCAACAAGGCACAGTCTGGTAGTGTATGATCCTCGGTTTTGTAGTGTTTGATGTCCAGTTTTCCTTTGTCACTATTTACAAAGTCGGTAAGTGTGTGATGCCTAGTGTTTTAAAAATCTGTTCAGATTTTAAAAGGCGTGTAGTGTATTCTAGCCTTAACCCTAAACCAATCCCTTATCCTAAATACATGTAGTTAATTAATATTACGCAGTACTTAAATGTATAATTACACTGTAACAAGGGCACCTTAAAATAAACCAAATTAGGAATAATTTATTGCTACTGTGTGGATAATATGTAATCATGTAATCAATAAAAAAGTAACTGTAGTCTGATTCCGAGTATTTTAAAATGCAATTTAATCTAATTACAAGTACTTAATTTTTGGAATCTGATTATGTAATCCAGATTACATGTAATCAGTTACTACCCAACTCTGACTATATGTTATGAAATTTCCTTGTGTTTACCACACAGTGTGATTGACAAGCAACAGACAAAATACAATGCATTTGTATTCTGAAAATCAAACTTTTCATTGTTCACTATACGGAATTGCAAATGAACAAGTGTGTTTGGTTTCAGCATCCAGCATGCATCACTCAGCAGGCAGATGTTGTGTGCATTATCACTCTTGAAGCCTGTTATTGGAGTGCGAGTGCGTGCGGCTTTGCCCCCTGCGTGGTGATGCTGACACCCTTGTAATCCTGCTGTTTATTATTAGATAGCACAGGCTGTTGCACCAGAAGTTTTGCATGATAATATGGCGTGACCAGCTGCTCAGCAGATGTTGTTTTTTGCGGCTTTAGCATAGAAAGGTTAAAGGTGTCTCTGCTGCCCCCTGTGAGGATTTTGTGACCCCCTCCGTAGCGTGTTCCCGCACGCGTTTCACTGTAAGCCGACCTGGTGCCACCGGCCCTGGTTTGGGTTGTTCTAACACCTGCCCTCGGATTTAGGCAGATGATGCAGTAGCTGACAGCTGGACTAGCAGTGGTAAACATGTTAACGTTTTAATCCTGTGTTTAGTCATTTGCAAAGTCAAAATTAAGTCAATTCAACAGATAAGCACCATCTAATCGTGTTCATTCTGTGTGTTTGGGATATTAATCCTGTGATATTAATGCATGCAGTTTGTCTCTTCTCGAAACAACGATGTAAAAGAAAAGAAAGTGTGAATGGGAGGTTGAGTTTTTAGTGTGCGTGTATTTGCATAAGCCGTTTGAGGTCATGTGTTTTATTATTTGTCATTTAAATGACCTTTTTTTCCCCAGGTGAATATATTAAGAATTGGAGACCTCGCTACTTCCTGCTAAAAACCGATGGGTCCTTCATTGGATACAAGGAGAAGCCACAGGATGCAGATCTTCCCTACCCTCTCAATAACTTCTCTGTTGCAAGTAAGTGATACCTTCAAAGCAAGACAAGTAAAATTTTGTAAAACATGTAAAATGACCTTTGTTATGATGTAAAGTTTGTGGGTACATTTTTAAAGGCTCACAAAACAAGTGCAGAAATGTACCACAAGGCAAAAATGTTTATAAGGCAAATCTGAAAATTTGACCCATTCTTTTCTATTGTTAGGATCTTTCTAGATGTGTGATTGATTCAGCCATAATGCTTTGCAGTCATTCACAGTTCTGTTTCACCTCATTTTAAACGATTTTTGAGGACTAAAATGTATATTTTAGTGAAATAAAATCATCGAAAGCAGTGACTTATTTCCTCTGGAGCTCAAGCTCAAGTGCGTGGCTTTCAGCGTCACTTTCTGGACACGTGCTGCGAGCGGCTCCCCATCCCTCCATCCGTCAAAAGGCCCAGCCAGGTTTTAATCTAAAGGCTGGAGGAGCGAGGGGTGGCCATACATCCGGCCTGGGCCGCTTGGCAGTGGGAGAGGATTGCCACATCTGTTGCAGAAAGCTGGGAGGCCAGGTGGTGCTGGGAGGCTGATAGCCTAATGCACTCTCTGAAATGGCATCGCTCTCACCCCCTGCGCAACGAGCTGCCACCAGACTGCCTTCCTCCGGACCGCTCTCACAGAGTCCTGTACACAGCCTGACCAGCCCTGCATCTGCTCCCTAGTACACCGCAGTCCATATTGACCAATTTGTCTTTTTTAACAATGATTGCAGCATATGACAAATCACTTTGCACGGTGAGATCCACCAATTTGTTCCGTTTAGATCTTCCACAACCAAAGATGGAAATGCTGCCTTATGTAAGTTTTTTGACAGGAAGTTTTGACAGATATGTTTATATATGTATATAAAGTATATGTATATAAAGATTTCTATTTTAAATATATTCTGTTTTTTGAACTTTCTATTCATCAAAGAATCATCCTGAATATTTTTTTAAGCAAATCAGTATATCAGTAGAGCCCTATGTATATCTTTGATGCAGAAAACATATGGAATCACGGATTCCAGTCATAAAAATGAAATTTACTTTATAACATGGAATGTCACTGAATTTGCCAAATTTTATTTAAATAAATCAAATGTAGGTCAGTACACTTAAATCAAATGGCGGTATGGACTAGTGTCTGTGATTATTAAACAGCAAAAAGACTATTTAAATATGAATCCTGCATGTCTGTGTGAATCAATGGCGCAGACGCGCAGTTTCGTTTACTACACAAATGAACACATGAACACCATATCCAGAGCTGCTCTGAGAGTAACTTCATGAAGTGTCATATCAGATCATATCAGTCATATCAGATAATAAACTGAACATTTATTATTAAGAAATTATTATTTTAATTTTATTTTAACAGAAACCTTTTCTGGTTATGGTTTTTACTGCAACCCTTAAATATAAAAGTTCAGTTTTACTTGAAGAAATTGTGACAGAAATATAGTACTACTACTACTAATAAAATTATTATAAAAAAAAATTAAGGCATAATCACACAACATGATTATTAAAATTTAATCAAACCGTTAAAATGGAATCCAGAAAAATTAATATGGGGGAAAACAGAATTTGGCAAAAATGAAATGGAATATGAGAGAAAAATAAAACAAATTTTTAAAATAAAATAAAACAAACTTTTGTTAAAGATAGTATGAAAGTTTTTGAAAACCATCTTGAATATAAAGAGTACGTTTCTAAGTACTTGACATGTTGAAGCTAGATTTTTTTTTTTTAAATTTGGAAACTTTTGTTTTTAACCCTCTAACCTTTTTCTGCAGAGCCAGTTCTCGCTAACATTTACACAGCAGAATGTCATGTTGTGTGTCCTGATGTTTTTGTGCATTGGCACTCTCTCAACCTTTATTTTGGACTTGAGAAACCTTTAAGAGATGTTGCGTGTTGCAATCAGCGGAAGTCGCAGCTTCTGGGCTGTTTAACTGGCATGCTAGCTTTCCTTAGCAACTCTTGCTTGAAGCAGTGCTCGTCATCTGTGATCTAATGTGGCAAAGCAAACAGTACTGTCAGCTCTGCCTCCTCTCCTCCTGAGGTATCACATTCTAGCTGCTGTGACCTTGTTTTTCTGCACTCAGCGTGGGACTCGATTTTCCCCCTACTGCCCAGGTAGATGTTCTGTACAGTGCGTGGCTTCGTGACCTTAGTGGTGTCGTCATTAACCTTCCTGTCTAAATTTAGGCCCTGCCGTCATTCAGAGGTGGCTGAAATTGGCTAGCTGAGGGCCGTCAGTATGGGACGGCAGCCCAGGCCGCTGTTGCGTTTCACCTGTCGTCTGGGCATTGTCCCCAAAATCTGCAGCAACGATGAGCCCGGTCTGAACGTTACCTCTGTCCCCTGCTACTTTCATAAAGTATCCGAGATGTGCATTACTTCCCTCTGACTGGGCAGCGGCTGATGTGGCAGAGCTAAGCGCTGTATATGAAATGTTGCGCCACGTACCACTTGCTCGTTCATCTCACCGTGGCACTCTCCCACCCGCTGCCTCCTCTCTGCTAATGGCCATTTGTTTTACATCAGACTCGCTGCTCCCCTCTGTTTATCAAATAAAACATTCTGACAATGGCAAACACGCGCAGCCGGAGGGTTAGGAAGTGGGCTGGGTTTACTTTAGTATTCAGGTCAGATTTCTCCCTGCCTGTGATTGACGTGTGTATTTATATAGTGTCTTGTTTTGTTTTTTTCATTTTGTACATGAAATTTTATGTGGCTACAATTTCCTTTGGTCTGTCATTCCAGAATGCCAGCTGATGAAAACTGAACGACCAAAGCCAAACACTTTTATTATTAGATGTCTACAGTGGACTACAGTCATAGAGAGGACCTTCCACGTGGACACACTAGAAGAGAGGTGAGAACAGACTCTAATGTAGAAAACACAACTGTTAAGAGCATCATTATACTGTACGTCTATTCCATCATTAATGTGCAATTGATATTCATTTTTAATGTTATCAACCTGATCTCATGACGTACCTGTGACGCAAGACCCGAAATACGTTGTGCCATGTACTTTTCGTGATATATTCAATGTGAAATGTCCACTGAGTGGCGCTAAAAGTGTGTTCGGGTTTTTCCCTGGAACAGATGAACGTACATATGGTACGTTTTATGTGACGTTAGTTTTGTAGGTGTCCGTTGAGTGGCGCTATAACTGTAATGCTCTGTGACGTTTTAAAATAGCATACAATCTGCACTACATCTAAACCTACCTGATAGTATGAACAAAAGCGAATGTGACGTAAAAATGCAATCGCAAGCATGTCGTTTTAGCTTATTTTTTGATCTCTCATCTTTCAGCTCTTTCATTGTGAGTCATGTTTTTCACAGGATTCGTACCCAAGGATTCCGCATCCAGTTCCGTGCCAGCTGAGCTACTGAATAAGCTTGTTATGTCTGGAAAGCAAAACATATGGAGCTGTAATGATAACTCTGTCCGAAAATGATTACAAGTGCTCACTGTTTTACCACCTCTAGTGCTCATTTCTGTTTGAAACTGCAGTGATTTGTACTTATTAGTACATATTTTGCGTCTTGCGAAAAAGTTCCCACAGGTACGTTTTCGTCATGAGATCAGGTAGGTTATTATAGTTGCTACAACTAAACAAAGCTGTTGATTGTCCACCACTTCATACCAAAAGAAATTACTATTTGAATTAGAACTCTATTATTCTACTTACTAACTCTATTACTCTACTTACTCATTTTAATTTAAAGCATTAATAATGACCATAGTAGAAAATATGATATACCATAATAATTGCTTGGCTGATAATGTGGTGATTACATTTATACATTTAGCAGATGCTTTAAGCAGTCTATCACAGATTCAGAAATATTCACAGTGTACAATGCAAGGTTTATTAGAAAGCTAGATTAGGAAACAAGCTAGAGCAGAGGTGAAATGCAGAAAAGAAGAGGAATTTGTGTCTGTGTGTGCCAGTGTGTGTATCTACTTAACCATATTTTTACGACAAATTTGTACCAAGAAGTGAGATGAACCTGACAAAACCTCCTTGTGGGGGGAAAAAAATGTAAAAAAAAAATAAAAATAAATCTTTGTTTTTTTTTTTTAAACGTTTTCTGTCAGGCTGTAGGTTATGGCAGGTTACACCCTAACAGTACTTTTAACTAGCTCTATATAAAAACAATAGAAATCTATGCAATGTCCCCATTTAGATGACTTAAGTAATCGTGTTTGTGTGTGTACATGTTTTGGTTTAAGGCTGTGGAGTGGTTAAGTGCTTGCGGAAGAGGTAGTGAAGCTTATAATATATGGATAAATGGGTGCTGGTTTACTGACCCAAGGCTATGCAGCCCGCCAAAGCCCGCCAGAATGGGCGGGGCCTCTGGCTATATAAGCGGCCGCTTCGCCGCCGCATCTCAGATTTCTTCGAATGAAG
>JAFVLL020002838.1:0-26450 GCA_021397915.2 Tor tambroides | reverse complement strand
CGTGCTTGTAATGATTTTTGCGTCTTTCTCTGACAGTTTTAAATACTTTCACACTGCTGACGTGTTTGCTGCATTAGTGCGCGCCTCTATTTGATCGCGTCACGGCATTGTTCGGTACAATTTATTCGGTCTTTTTGCCAATTCGGCCGAACACCGAAAAAGTTTTTTTTTGCTATTTTCGGCCGAACAATTTCGGTTGCCGAACATTCGGTGCATCCCTAGTAAGTACTGCCGCTCCATAGTATAGACAGAGTACGTGCGATCTTGAAAGTGAAAGTAAAAAGCAATCGTGCATTCGAAAGCAGTTTCAATTCCCCGCATATTAATAGCGGCTCCCTGATGCCTGCATTTTATTTACAGTATAATTACCCAATGATATAACTGCACGAGAAAATATTGAAATATAGATTTTCCCTGTGTTTCCTTCCTGCTGTGTGAGCTACTGAAATGAGCCGCACTGTGAAACAGCCAATCAGAGCAGAGCTCAACATTATTATTTATGACCCTTCCAAATAAAGTAATAACAGACCATTTCATTCTAGGGACATGGACATGTAAAACTGTTTCTGGAGATTTTTTGCCCTTACCTAAGCCACATACCTTCTATGTAGATATCAGAGAACAATTTAAAATATTGTATCAATGCATTCTATGGCACCTTTAAGAGAAATTGCATAATCACATATTTTGGATGGGCTGAGACTGAAGCCCCTCTAAATAGGGACTAGAGTCACCTATGGATTGCACTGTGCACTTTTGTGGGTCATACAACTTTCAATTCTGTGTGATAATTTGTGTGTGTTTATATTAGCGTGGTGTAAAGAAAATCCCGTCGTATAAGTTCCTGCCCCTGATGTATCAGTTAGCGGCTCGAATGGGCACCAAAGTGTCCAGCTCCATGAACTCACAGGACGTGGGATTCCATCACGTTCTAAATGAGGTAACGTAACGTTCATCTCCTCCTTTGTTTTTAATTCTGAATTTTAACCTCACAAGTGCAATTTAAAATATACACTCACAACTGAAATGTGTCCTGTCATCAGCTGATCTGTCAGTCGTCTCTTGACCACCCCCACCACACTCTCTTCATCATCTTGGCACTGGTCAACGCCAACAAGGATGAGAGTTTCTCTCGCAGTCGTTCGTCCAAGGGCTCTGCACGCCAGCCTTCACCTCTGGACCTGGTATGAGAACTCAGAAATCTAGCTGGGAAATAAATATAAATTAAAGTATTAGTTCTACCAAAAACACAATATACAATATATAACATAGCTTTAGGTTTACAATCCAAGAACTTGATCACTGATATTTATATTTGTAATAGTCTTGTCATTTACAACTAAACATTTGTTATGAGAAGTCATTTCTGCATTGCTCTTGGAGTTTTTCATGTCTAGTGATGATGTCTAAATGCTATGTAGAAATCCAGACATTTTTCAGTGGCATTGTGTCCTTATAACCTTTTTTTAGCTAAACGATTAACCTTGATTAAATGTGTTGATATGTAGGAACGGGCTAATGTCGCTCGTAAGATTATTGATGTGGTTCGTAAAAAGAGAGCCAAGATGGTGAAAGACATTGAGATGCTTTGCAATGCCTACATCACTTTGGCATACATGGACGCCAGTCGCCATAAAACTGAAAAGAGTGAGTACAAGTGAATATAGTTGTTTCCTGTCTGTTCTGATGATTTAACTCATTTTGCACTATAAGGAATTTGGTGTCCCAATATTTTGAATCAATAAATCCAGAAATCTAGTGTTTATTGATAACTAATAAGAATGTTGTATGTTGAGTTGATTTTGAGTTGTCCCAAACCCATATGAGTGTGGAACAAATAAAGTGTATATCCTGGCAGCTCTTTCTCTCACAATATAATGAAAGTGTGGACATACATGAGTAAATATTTAAACATTATGTTAACCTTTGTTATCCACCTTGTCATTTTTATTTCAATTTAAATTTTTTATATATATATTTTTATATATCTTTTTTGTTTTTTGCATATCGCATGAAATAAATCAAATATATATTATCCTGTAGTGGACTAATAATTTAACTTGAGATGAAGCACTTCCTTTTATTTTTAGAAGGTGTCTTAAGATCCGTTTTACACTCGCTGTATTTGTAATACTTGTACGTTAAGTCAATTTGGATAAAAGCACCAGCTAATTGACTTTATTAGTAATTAGCAATATTATTTTATGTTTCCTATCAATGTTTACTGTATTGTGCTTTGCAATGTGAGCTGTTTAAAAAAAAGTGGTACTAATAGACTAAAATGTCAGACTGTTGTGCACTGACTACTGACTACCGTTATGTACTGACTGATATGCTGTCAAATGATTCTGTTCCGTGCAGAAGCCATACCTATTCCACCCGAACAACCCATCATGCAAATCAAAGACCTCGATGATGTCATCATTCCCACCATGGACATCAAGGTGACAAATGTCTCTTTCTTTCTTTTTTGTCAGAGAAGCCTGTGCACTTTATGATGTGATCTTACTTAAGCTTGGTGTATATGTTGGCATTTCTTTCAGGTGGATCCGTCAGGCAGATATGAAGACCTTGTGACTGTCAGGTCGTTCAAACCTCACTTTCACTTGGCTGGAGGCGTCAACCTACCCAAGATAATCGACTGTGTGGGTTCAGACGGCAAGAGCAGGAGACAGCTAGTCAAGGTCTGGTTATTAAAGAACACATCACCTTTTCAGAATTGTGCTTTTTTCTAAATATTCTCAAATAAAAATTCTAACTACGTCCAATTAGATTTTCAAACAAAAAGCTGATTTCATGTTTTGTTTTGTTTTGTTTTGTGTTTTGTTTTGTTTTGTTTTGTGTTGTGTGTTTTATTTTTGCGTTTTTGTTTTGTTTTTGTTTTGTTTTGTTTTTTTGTTGTTTAGTTTTGTTTTGTTTTTTGTTTTGTGTTTGGTTTTGCTTAAGTGCTGACTTGTTTGAAATGTATGGTTTGTTGGTGAGTCTTTAATGATTGAATCTGAAGTGAGTTTGTGTGTTGTGACACAGGGCCAGGATGATCTGAGGCAGGACGCAGTCATGCAGCAGGTCTTCCACATGTGCTCCACCCTCCTGCAGCGCAACGTAGAAACTCGCAAAAGGAAACTCAACATCCGCCGTTATAAAGTAAAGACACCGTTAATACACTATCCTAGCACATCTGTTTTTATGAACTAAAATATGTACCTACTGTATCCAGCAGATATTTTCATGAAGTTTAGTAATTAAATTATATGTAAAAAACAATACTTGTTAAATTGTTAAATACTACTAGTTAATGTGTTGGCAGTGTATGTCTGCTTACTAGGTCAAATGCCCAGTATGCATTTTTTATAGACCAAAATCAACAAAAGAGTAATGATATGCAATATAATATATGTAAACATGACTTCATCAGCACTGCTCTGTGTGTTTGTACCAGGTGGTGCCGTTTTCCCAGCGCAGTGGTGTTTTGGAGTGGTGTTCTGGCACTGTGCCCATTGGAGAGTTCCTGGTCGACCCACAGAAGGGGGCGCACAAACGCTTCCGCCCACAGGACTGGCCCAACATGTCCTGTCGCAAGAAAATGATGGTACTGAATTTTATTGGCTTATTTCATTTTCTTTCTTACAGGCATTATACTATTAATAGTCCTAAACTGTTTTGTAAGAGTAGAAGAATACTAATTGATGAACTTTGCAACACTTTTATTGAACTGAATTGAATCAGTGTTCAACTAAATGAATTAGTTGATTAATGACATTATTGTCTTCTGTAGAGCTGCTTTACAGCTTGTTTCTTAATTGATTAATTTTGCAATATTAACACTTTTATCTGCTTATTAATATGAAGATGCTTTCAAACAAAATGCACTGTGTAAAGTGCTATATTCAGTTGAAGTCAAAAGTTTACGTACACCTTATAGAATCTGCAAAATGTTAATTATTTTTCCAAAATAAGAGGGATCATACAAAATGCATGTTTTTGTTTATTTAGTACTAACCTGAATATGATATTTCACATAAAAGATTTTTATAGTCCACAAGAGAAAATAATTTTCTAATTTATAAAAATGTATAAAAATGACCCCGTTCAAAAGTTTACAAATACTTGATTCTTAATACTGTGTTTTTACCTGAATGATCCACAATGGTGTTTTTTTGTGATAGTTGTTCATGAGTCCCTTGTTTGTCCTGAACAGTTAAACTGTCTGCTGTTCTTCAGAAAAATCCTTCATGTCCCACAAATTCTTTGGTTTTCCAGCATTTTTGTGTATTTGAACCCTTTCCAACAATGACTGTATCATGATTTGAGATCCATCTTTTCACACTGAGGATAACTGAGGGACTCATATGCAACTATTACAGAAGGTTCAAACGCTCACTGATGCTCCAGAAGGATAAACCATGCATTAAAAGCCAGGAGAAGATCAGGGTATATTGAACTTATTTTGTCTTCTGGGAAACATGTAAATATGTTCTGTAGCTTCTGAAGGGCAGGACTAAATGAAAAAATATGATATTTTGGCAAAATAAGAAAAATGTACACGTCTTCATTCTGTTCAAAAGTTTTCACCCCCTGGCTCTTAATGCATGGGTTTTCCTTCTGGAGCATCAGTGAGCGTTTGAATCTTCTGTAATAGTTGCATATGAGTCCCTCAGTTATCCTCAGTGTGAAAAGATGGATCTCAAAATCATACAGTCATTGTTGGAAAGGGTTCAAATACACAAAAATGCTGGAAAACCAAAGAATTTGTGGGACCTGAAGAATTTTTCTGAAGAACAGCAGACAGTTTAACTGTTCAGGTCAAACAAGGGACTCATGAACAACTATCACTAAACTAAAACACAGTTGAGGATCATTCAGATAAAAACACAGTATTAAGAATCAAGGGGATCTAAACTTTTGAACGGGGTCATTTTTATAAATTCAACTATTATTGTCTCTTGTGGACTATATGTAAGCATCTTTTATGTGAAATATCTTATCTTGCATTTATATCTTGAAATAAATATTTTGCATTTTGTATGATCCCTCTTATTTTGGTCAAACTTTTTGCAGATTCTGCAAGGTGTATGTAAACTTTTGACTTCAACTATAAATAAATGTGACTTTTGAGTATTAGAGATTGTCTCTACAAAAAGATTATTTATGAAGCATTTTGCCTAATTATGTTCTCGTTGTAATGGTGTAGGAGGCTCAACGGCTGGAATTTGATGACAAACTCCAGGCTTTCACTGAAGTGTGTCAGAACTTCCGGCCAGTATTCCAATACTTCTGCATGGAGCGCTTTCTGGACCCTGCGGTGTGGCTGGAGAGACGGCTAGCGTACACCCGCAGTGTGGCCACCTCTTCTATTGGTACACACACACATAATACTGTTATTCACAGTTTTAAATTTAACCATATTATTATAGGTGACGTGTCGTTTCTGTGGGACAGAAAAGAGCTGCATCTGGCGTCAGATTTTCACTTTTAACAGTATTATTTTATTAATTTCATGGGCGATTAATTTTAAATGACGTTAAAAAAGTGACATGTTTGTGTCTGACAGTTGGGTACATCGTTGGCCTGGGCGATCGGCACATTCAGAACATTCTTATTGATGAACAGACTGCAGAACTGGTCCACATAGACCTGGGTATGTGTACGCAGAAAACTAACGCTGCAGAAGATCTTCGCTCTCTTCATGTTTTCATTTTCACCTTCATCATCTTTCCACACAGGTGTTGCGTTTGAGCAGGGCAAAATCTTACCCACCCCTGAGACGGTTCCCTTCAGACTGTCTCGAGACATTGTGGACGGGATGGGCATCACAGGGGTGGAGGGCGTCTTCAGGAGGTGAGTCTTCAGGAGGCAACCCTGGGTGTTTTCACACTTCAGTCATTTTTAAAAGAATGTTATTTCTTTATACCCCTATAGCCGATTTCTCAAAGCCGTTTTCAGTGGCTACACAGGTAGGTTTGAGTGTAGTTTGAGCCAGAATTTGTTTTACGGGTTTAAGAATATGGATTGGTTTTTAGCTATGTTTACCACCATGGTATCTTACACCACACAACTAACCTGCTCCGGAGCAGGTTTTATTCTGGGTAAGAGATTGGAAAGCGAAACTAAATTAAAGCAGTTCACAGTGAAAGAAAATTTCCCAGTTTGTGCTGGTAATTATTTAATATATTTAATTCATATGAATTATGTATTATGTAATATTATATCCTTAATACATTACACACGAGCAATTATATTTTGACATATAATATTTGACCTTTGATTTAAATTAATTTAAATATATACATACAGATAAAAGCTCTTTTTGAAGCTAGATAAATTAAATAAACTATTTACGCTAATTGCAAATAGCCTGCCTTGTTGGCAAAGGCTATTTACACTAACTCTGCCCATTAACGTGTGATTGGATTCGTCAAAACTAAAAAATGACGCTCATTCAGTGGCGTAGATGGTAAAGCGCTTGCTTTTTAACGCGATCGACCCGAGTTCGAACCCGCCTTTTGCTGAACTTTTTTCTCCCTTTTCAAATCTCATATTGCATCAGAAAGGCATTTATTTTCAATAAAAATTAAGGAAATAATCAAAAAGTTGAAAATAAAAGTATCTGGTAGGTGTAGGGAGGGCTTTATTGACCAAATAAGGTGGCATCCATTTAATAATTTGAATTAAAACTATAATTTACACTCAATATGTTATTATTGCGTACAGTTTTATAATGTACTACAATACTGAGGTGCAGATAATTGCGACTATTTCCAATAAGTAGTATATAAATATCAGAAAATCTTGCTATTTTAACATAGTGTAAATAGAATCTATAGCTATTTGCACTTAGTGTAAATAGCATATGGTTAAAAAATACTGCTATTTTCACTTGGTGTAAATAGAATCCATTGCTATTTGCACTTAGTATCTATCACTAAAAATATGCTATTTGCACTTAGTGACATTTATATAACGCTTTATACAATATTGATTGTTTCAAAGCAGCTTCACATTTATAAATAATCAAGAAAATAACAGTGTTAATGTTATCAAATTCATCAATTATGAAACGAATTCAATTTTAGCAGTGTTTTAGAGTGTCATTATTCAACTTAATTTAGTTCAATCTTGATTCAGCGCAGTTCAGTAACAGTGTCAATCTTGCAAAGTTTGTGTCATTATCCAGCTCAATTCAGTTCAAATGTTCTTATCTGATAGAGGCAGTGCGGTGAAATCAATAATATTACTCAATATTAAACCCCAAGTGCCATTGAATCAAACTGACACTCTCCATGGTTCGTATGATTGGCTGTTTGCTACAGATGTCACATTTTCAGGTGTGCATTTTAGGTAACTATGAATCAAATCCTGAATCAACAGGAGTCTGAACTCACTGAACCTGATCTAAACCAGGTTGGATTTGTTTGGTTTTGGCGACTCTAAACCTACTCTGAAACTCCGAGTTTGTTCATGTAGCTTCGTGTAACAGGCTACTGAAATGACTTAAGTGTGAAAACACCAAAATGAGACTCCAGATGTTTCGGGACATTACAATTACAAGTATTTGGGTTTCTGTGAAAGGAACTGAACGATTCTTATTATATTATTAGATGTTGTGAGAAAACAATGGAAGTTATGAGAAGCTCTCAGGAAGCCCTGTTGACCATTGTTGAGGTAAACATGAATTAATTCATCACATCTCATACCGGACAGGTGTCGTTTGTCAGTAAATTAATGCTGCTTTTGTTTTTTGTGTGTGCAGGTGTTGCTGTACGACCCTCTGTTTGATTGGACCATGAGCCCTCTGAAGGCCTTCTACCTGCAGCAGCACGACGAGCACGCAGAGCTCAACCCCACGCCGGCAGGAGACGAGATCGACGCCCACCGCAAGGCCAGGTATCACATCTGTAAACTCTCCTTCTATCTGGAGCCCAATTTTACAACATATGGGGTAAACACACAAGACTTTACTGAGTCTTGAAACCCCTGTGTTGTGTTCTGTTAACACATTGAATATGAGGCACTGAAATGTATTGAGAATGAACAAATATCAACTTTTCATGCTAAACCTTTTTTTTTTTACGTTTATGCAAAATTTACTTGTGATTTCACTTTTAACCTCACTTTTAACCCTTGAACATTAAGCCCTGTTCTGAACTGAGGTGACAAAGGTATACAGTGTGAAACAACTTCTGTTGTAGAAAACCGATCATAAACTGAGCCTCATTACGTATTCATGAGCTTTGTGCACAGAAACATTCCCCATGCTATTTAGTTTAAGCAACTGTGGGAAGTAAAAATGTCAAACTGTTAATAGCAACATCTTCAGTTATGAAAAGACAGTTATTGAAACAGCTGCTGCATTAAACCATGTAAAGCCTGGCATATAAAATATTAGTCAGAAAAATCTAATGTTTGAAATGAAAGAGTTTATTGAACCTTCAATCAAAAAAAAAAAAAATGATGTAACAAAAATACAAAAGGAAAAAACACTTAAAATTTTTTTTAGAGGCCCAAATAGAGCAAAAATATGCAATTTGGTGCAGTTCCTCATATTTATATGGCCATAAAGTAAGAAGAAATGTGATAGCTTGTAGTGCAAATCAATGAGAACTTGAAACTTTATAAAAGACTACTTGCATAAAATGCATATAAATTTCATTTATCACTCTATATCTCCCTATAACATGTCATAGTAATGATTCGTTTTATGATAAAAGCACCATAGTTTTTATTGTGGGGAACAAAACAATGTATAATGTGGTGCAATGCATGATGATTGAGAGATGTACAAATAAACATTCAGTAACTCTTTACTTAAAGCCTTAATATACAGTGTGTGCAGAATTATTAGGCAAGTTGATATTCTGGTCATATTTTTTTTCCTAGAACATTTTACCAATCCCAAACCACATCAATCTTAATAACTACTATTGATTTTGTATTTAATCATTTATAAGTGATATATAATTGTCCAGGCAGGCTGAAAGTCAAAAACTCCTTATATTCAGGTGTGCCGAATTATTACGCATGTTCTCTTTTTCCAGATAAAATGAGCCAAGAAAGAGACTGAACTCAGACTAAAAGTTAAAAATGATTAAATGCCCATGAGAAGGATGCAATACTAATGCAATAATAGAATTAGCAAAGTTAAGGAATGACCATTGGGCAGCAAAATGCTCATTGGGTCAGCAGAGTCAGAAAAAACAGGTGGAGAAGAAAAGACACATTTTAACTGCAAAAGAATTAAGAATTAATGTCAAGAATTAGGTGAGAAACCATCAGGAACCATTTAGTCTCCAGCGTCATAATTTTCCAGAACTGCAACCTTCCTGGAGTCTCCACAAGTGCAATGTGTCAGGTTCTCAGAGACTTTGCCTGGGTACAAAATCCTAAAAAGTGACCCTCACTTAATAAGAATAACATGCTGAAGTGTTGTGAAATCCATTAAGACTGCTTTTTCATAGGCTTTATGGACAGATAAGTTGTGAGTGACTCTTGAAGGAACAGCATCACATCCTCTTGAACCACTGTTTGAAGAATTTATCTTCCAGAATCTAGCAGTAAGTTTGGGGAGCTCATTTTTAGTCTATCTCCTATCCTGAAATGTCTGTCTTGCAGAAATTGACTAATATGAGCTCCTAAAACTTACTGCCAGATTCTGGAAGATAAATTCTTCAAACAGTGGCACAAGAGGATGTGATGCTGGTCCTTCAAGAGTCACTCACAACTTATCTGTCCATAAAGCCTATACAAAATCAGTCTTCATGTATTTCACAACACTTTAGCATGTTATTCTTATTAAGTGAGGGCCATTTTAAAGAATTTTTTGCCCAAGCAAAGTCTCTGAGAAGTTGACACATTGCACTTCTAGAAACTCCAGGAAGGTTGCAGTTCTGGAAAATGATGGCGCTGGAGACTAAATGGTTCCTGATGGTTTCTCACCTAATTCTTCACATTAATTCTTAATTCTTTTGCAGTTAACGTGTCTTTTCTTCTCCACCTGTTTTTTCTGACCGTGCTGACCCAATGAGCATTTCGCTGCCCAATGGTCATGCCTTAACTTTGCTAATTTTATTATTGCATTAGTATTGCATCCTTCTCATGGGCATTTAATCATTTTTTTGCTTTTATTCTTGAGTTCAATCTCTTTTTTGGCTCATTTTATCTGTAAAAGAAAACCTGCCTAATAATTCGGCACACCTGAAATAAGGAGTTTTTGACTTTCAGCCTTCATGGACAATTATATATCACTTATAAATGATTAAATACAAAATCAATAGTAGTTATTAAGATTGATGTGGTTTGGAATTGGTAAAATGTTCTTTGGAAAAAAAAATATGACCAGAATATCAACTTGCCTAATAATTCTGCACACACTGCATAATGCATTATAAAAGTAGATTTAATGCATTAATTATACCTTGTAATGCATTGTATGATCTCATGAATTATTGTAACCAGTTATAGTACATTATAATAATTATCTATGCATTGTTATATCTTTAGAAAATATAATGCATTAAAACACATGACAATCAATTATAATGCATTTTAGCTTTGGTTACAGTTAAGAAAAGATATAATGCATTACAACATTCATTATGAATACCTTTATAATGCATTATACAAAATTTAAGTGTTACCAAACATTCTTCAAAAGCCTTATGTATCATAATGCTCACAATTGTCATAGATTTTTTTTTTTTTTTTTAAATTAGGTATAATCAAGTAAACCTAAGTAGCTTTAATGCAGTAAATGTTTATCTTGAAATATTGCTAATGTTAATTTTAAAATCATTAAAGATTTCAGAGCATAAAGACACATGTACCACAACCTGAGTGAAAGGGGGAGTTTTTACAATTATACTAAAACGTTTATATGCATAAGTATGAATTATCACTGAGATGAGAGGAGGCATGTTGTAGATTGTGTACAATGTTTTTTTTTTTTCAGCAAACTTTTGATCATGTTGATAATTTAGAGGCCTTAGAAATTTGCCAATCAAGTATCATACACTAGGCTTTAAAAGGTTAAATCAATGTCATCTGTCTAGTAAATGTGCTAAAATTGTGATTTTTCTGTGACAACATGATTTGATTCAGAGCCAGTCTGAAAATTCAAACCCAATAAAAAGCCTTTTAAATTGAAAAAGTACAGGTGTAGTTACAGTATTTTGCCTTTGTGTGGCAGTATAGAGTCAGTAAGAGTTTTAGTAAGAGAATATACAGTACATATACACTAATTTGAATAAAGGCTTGAAATGAAAATGTATTAAGCTTATGTACACATATTTACCTTTCTCCATTGCTAGGCCACGTGTCGAACATGATCAAGCTTTTTTATATACTTTCTACAATACAGATTTCTTCAAAGGAGCAAAGATTGCTTCAGAGCCTAGACATGACTTCTCTTATGTGTTGATGTGTTGTGTGTTTCTGCAGTGACAGTCAGAGCTTTAATAAAGTGGCGGAGCGTGTGTTACTCAGACTGCAGGAGAAGCTGAAGGGTGTTGAGGAGGGGACAGTGCTGAGCGTGGGCGGCCAGGTAAACCTCCTCATTCAGCAGGCAATGGACCCCAAAAACCTCAGCCGCCTCTTCCCCGGCTGGCAGGCCTGGGTCTGATACACGAGCTTGTGTGGATGCAGCACTTACCACTTGATACAACTATCGCACACCAAAGAAAATAAATGCAATCTGACAATAGAAATGTAACAAATAGCAAGTGGAAATATCGTATGACTTAGTCTCATGTGCTGGTTAACACTGGAAATTCTGAATGTGTATCTTTAACACTTGTTGCACTATTAGCCTGTATATAATTGAATTAAATAAATATATTTAGTACTTAGCAATGATCTCTATAGCTTAATACTTACGGTGAACAGCTGAACAGTCTGTTGGACTGTTTTTGTAATGTTTTGTTAAAAAACATATTTAGAATGATAATGCTTCTGCTATGAAAACTTTTTTTCTTTTCTTTCAAAAACACCACAAGCTTTGAATTGTATGTATTAAAAAGAAAGAGAATTTTAAAAAAATCACATGCATAAGTGATCATTGTTTGGTTCATTTTGTAAGGTGTACTGAATGTACAGTACAGATATTGCTCATGTAAATTGTTGTTTTCATGGCATATTTGATGCACAATAAATCACGGTTAAACTGTTTAGTTCTCATTTTGTCTATCACTTCAATTTAAAACAACTTTTGTTAGTAAATCATGTCTTTTATTTAACATTTGGTGAAATTACATTTGATTAAAACACATAAGTCTACAGCAAATGATTAAACACTGGACTGATATAATAAAAAGTGTGAAAAAAAGGCATTAAAATTTCCATAACACAAAACACCCCTTATATAACATATTAGAAAAACATTTATATAAAATATAATCAAATGTATATTCACCACAAATTATAAGGTGGTTAAAAATATTTTATTTCATGTAAAACTCTTGTTTTTTTTTTTTAATTAAATTATATTAAAGGTAATTCATGCATTTATTTCTAACAAACTTATTACAATATTTTACAGTAAAACTAACCAAAATATGGGAAACTAACACAATTAACTTACTATAGCATTTTTACATTATTTTTCTGATAAAAGCACAATTTATTTCAAGTGAAAGAGGCCACATGCATGAACAAAATGCTGCTGTTTAAAGTGTTTTCTGTTTATTGAAAACAATGTTAGCATAGGAATATGATGTCAGTTGCCTTGGAATCAAACCTGCAGTCTTTAACACTGAATCGGGTATAAAGGTACATCAGGTCAATCCTGAGGAAAGGATTCCAAGCATTCAAAGCAGTGCATCATTTTTAATCACCTGTCCTCCATTTGTCTTTTTTCATATTGACAATGCTTTTCTCTTTCACAAGTTGTGACTGATAGAACAGGTGAACTCAAAAAGTGGACATGATTAGACAAGGCTAAATGGTCTTTAAAAAATTGACCACCTTATTAAATGAATGTTAAATACAAAAATACAGAGCATTTGTTGTGTTGCTTTAAAATGTACAAATCATCCACAGTGAAGTAGCCTTATTTTTCCATGTTTTGCTGGCAGCAGCTGGCAACTTTTTTTTTTTTTTTTTTTTCTTTTTTTTTTAAATGCTGACGGGGAAAAATTTAAGTTGACAGTTTATCATCATACTTTCTAAATTTCTAACATGGAACAAGAAAGGAGATATTTAGCAGAATGTCCAGTCTATTCTTATTTATAAAAGCATGCAGCAATCAGGAACTGTCAAGCTCCAAAAATAAATTAGTAGTTTTTATTCAATAAAAGTAGTCAAACGTCCTTCCCAGTGTTAATTTTTAAAGTTACTTTAATGCATTTATAGCAATAATAAAATAATGAAATAAAATAATGATTCATGCTGATATTGTCTAAAACTTCTCTTTGTTTCAACATTTTTAGAGGGTGCTGTATGCCTGAATATATAAGCAAATTTTTACTCCTGATAGCAGCATACTGTCTCTACTGTACACATCTGCCGACTACAGTATCCCATGAGACTGTTAGCCACATACTGTACAATCTCTGCTTCATTAATCAATGTGTCGGTGCAGTTAATGAAGTTATCAAGAGTGAACGAGTCTGGAGTTGAGCTGCAGGATGATTAGAGCTGCTTTAGGTTCATTAGTGGCTTCATGAGGCAAACCTACTTAAAACAGCAGCGGAGAGGCTGTTACATAACTCACAAAAAGACTTGCGCCTGCGTGTATGTGTGTGTGTGCAGTTGAATCTTTCCCTCTTGATATATCCCAGCTGATTTCAGACAGGAGTACAGCATGTAGCATAAATGAACAAGAGTTCATAGTATATTTGTACTTCTTTTGTAATGCCAGTGCGTTACTCAATATAGTTCTAGCAGTATAACATTATATTTGCAACATCGCATTTGGCTCCAGCAAATGTCCCCACTGGTTGGCACCCCATCAGAAACCACCCAGAACACCCTAAAAACCACTTGTAACACTCTTTCTCCTTTAGAAAATGCAATCTAGTTAATATCACTAATTTTTACAAGTAATTATTTAGCCAATGCTTTATCCCAAGCAATTTATAATATACAGTACTACAGATATAGTACACCTGGAGTACCTCTAAAGGCAGTAAACTACTGCAAAAAAAAAAAAATCATTCAAAACACTCCACATTTGTCAGAAACACCTTGACAAACAAGCCAGTCTGATCATACTCTGTGGTTAACTTCCAACAGCTTGGACAACTTGCTAAGTCAATAAGATAAGAAATGTGAAGGTCCCAAATGAAGTGGCCACTTCTCAATTAAAATCATGGGTGTTTTGAATTGATACAGAAGCATGAGCCGTTATTTGTAATGTTCATATGCTTTATTTATCCAATAATGGTTGTTGACACTGCAAATATGGAAAAAGAATGTTAATTCAGGGTTTAGGAATATAGTGTAAAACATCACATTTTTAATACCCAGGATTAACTGTTGACCCCAGGTATGAACAGTGTGAAACATTAACCAAGATAACCCAGGTTTGCATTAATCTGGGGTTTCGAAATATTTTATATTTTGAAATATTTTAAGGGTTAGTTCACCCCAAAATGAAAATTGTGTCCTTAATTACTCACCCTCATGTCGTTCCAAACCCGTAAGACCTCCGTTCATCTTCGGAACACAAATTAAGATGTTTTTGATGAAAACAAACGTAATCTGCATTACGAGCATGAACGTAATCTGCGTATTAAGTGTTGTTTACGCTTAGGGGAAAGCGTGCGTATGCGTTGTGATACTCTCTAAAATGGCGGAAGATGTAACTCGGGGGAGAAGAGTGGTTGAGTAAATTATGTTATTTTTGTTTTCTTTGCGCAAAAAAAACAAAACAAATTCTCGTAGTGTCGCAACACTGAAGTTGAGCCACTGATGTCACATGGACTGTTTTACCGATGTATTTACTACGTTTCTGGACCTGGGAACATTTCAGTTGTGTTGCTGTCTATGGAGTGTCAGATAGCTCTCCGATTTCATCAAAAACATCTTAATTTGTGTTCTGAAGATGAACGAAGGTCTTACGGGTTTGGAACGACATGAGGGTGAGTAATTAATGACAGAATTTTCGTTTTGGGGTGAACTATCCCTTTAAGCCTTAGAATCTACTAGAAATAATTTAATCACGATTCCAGAACAAATCAAGTTTGACAAGTTTATTCACCAGGTAGGGCTACACATGTATATTAAAGAATTAAGAAATAAAAGATCAATCCAAAATCAATTACACAAATAAAACAAAAGCATAAAAATAGGTCAAAGATGCATACCTGGGAATACAAATACAAACTGCAAATGTGCAGGAGTTTTGGCTAAAGATTCTCTCCTCACTCTTTTTCCAGTCTTCTTTAAAAACCCACATTAGAGAAATTCAAGATAAATCTTCAGTCTGATCTGAGGGGTCAAATCTTATGTAGGGCTAAATGTCATTTTTAATAAAGGTAGATATTACACAAGAAGGCACACCCTTAAAACAGAGAAGAGTTTCCCTAATTTTTTAAATCTTCATGATTATGATCTGATCTAATGTTATAAGAATGACATCGTTGTACCAATCACACAAGCACATTTAAAATGCTATCAAACATGAAGGAGAAAAACAATGGGTCTCATTCACTAATAATTGCATAGCTTATTCCTATTTATATGCACATTTGAACTTCTCACGAAAACTTTCCACTTAACTCACACCACATGCATATGCACACAAATTTGTTCTTACCCTCTTTTATCTAACGTTAGTGGATTTGGAGTATTCAACACGAGCAGCTGCGAGCACACAGTTAGTCATTTGCATAAACCATGCCCAAACCATCTCTATATATGGGCCTTACTCGATACATTTTCTTTACAGCCTTTCATCAAACATATGCCTTTCTTTACAGACACACTCTTGCAGATTCTTAAGCATGTCAACCAGTTCAATCATGACAACTCTCTGAACAACAAGCATGGTGATGGATATGACAATGTTAATGTATTTGGTCTTGTCGGAATAGATCTGCTACATTGCTGCTAAATTGCTGCTGCTGTTGATTATAGCTGTAGTTGTAGATTATTATTGCTGCTGCTGCTGCTGCTGCAAGCAAATACAGGAACTTGCTACTGCCAAAGCATATGGCGATACGGTTCCGTGAGTATTTAAGACATACTGCTGCTGCACAAATAGCATATAAAATAACCCATAGCAGATCTAGACAGGTGGAGCTGGGGAAGGTGGAGGGTTTCAGAGGAACTCTGAAAGCGCACAGCACGAATCTCAAGTGAATGCTAGCCAGCCATATAAAGGCAGTAAGCTCATTGGCTGCATATGCAGCATGAACCAATCAGCTTGTGCCAAGTCATTTAACTCTCTGAATAGCATCAGTTACGTTAACAACCCGTCAGCCTGCGCCATCTAGAGTTTCATGACTGAACTGAATACGTTTTAAACACAATAAAAAAAACTTTTATATAGACCCAGTTTACAGATCTCTCATTAGCCAACTGTACATACTGTATATGCCTGCATTATTATTCAGAGAAACCTTACATTTTTTGGTGAATCATGATTTGTTTTTATACAGATTTCACGCACAGATTTGCCCGTACGCATGCTTAGCGAATGAGAACCAATGAATTCAGTCAGTGTGGCATACAGACATTCGGAGTGAACTTTAAATGAAAGGAACAAGGAACTCTGTACAAGGAAGTCTCCTGCAGTCTTTGCCCAGTGTAATGTGAAACTATGTTTATTATTTTACTGTGCATTGTTGATTTTCGGCAAAAGTTCCTGAATGAAGTTTACAGCAGAAAACTGCTTTATGAAGAAGGTCATAAACATAGTCCATACAGCTTCTGTGCTATATTATTAAGTTTTTTGAAGCCATACAATAGCATATATTTTTTATATTTGACCTCAACAGCATCCCTTCCCATTGCTTTTTTATTGTACTCGTATAAGCAATAGCAGCATCACGCTCTGTCAAACATTTTCAATTTACAGGTTTGGAACAACATAGGGGAGAATTTTATGACAAATTTCATTTTTAGCTGAATTATTCCTTTCAATGCACTGCTAAAAGGGACATCTAAAAGGAAACCTCAACCTCTAGATAATACCAGTAAATAAACTTACTTCATTGAACCATGAACCTCATTTAGGCCCCAGAGAGACTATTGCTGATTTCCAGTAGTTTTATTAACTCAATTATATTGAAGACTAAGAATAAAAAGAGCAGCATACTTTGGAGAAACATTGGAGCATCAACATCACCATTTACTCCAATGCCATATTCATACTAATATTTTGGCACTTTTATTTATGATTTCTTTTTTTTTAAAAAAAATAGAATCACATGTATAATCATGATTCCTTCATCCTTCAGTAGTTTTATCCTCTTCCTTGAAAGGTTCAGTCAACCGTAAATGTCCACAAGTGTCAACAAATGTCCAAATCCCAGCATCTCCCACCCAGACAATCAGGAATGTATGTAATCTCACCCGGAGCTCAGTGCAGTGTGTTCACCCCGTCACCTGCTCTGAGTTCCTTCGGCCCTGTTTTGCTGAGTTGATGCCTCCTCATCTTCAGTTGACGCCTGACGTCACTTGATGCGATGCCGCACCAGTGAGGATTCGTCTGTAATCTCGCCGTCTCTGTGCCGTCGGCAAGGCAGTATGAGCAAGATGAGGAGTACGATCAAAACCAAGGCACATATGCCCATCAGAGCGTACGCGATCACCCACATCACCGGTTCCCTGAGAGGCACGCCACTGGTGCAGTCTGACGCTACACCCTCAGCTAGGAACGGCCCGGCGATCTCTGAAAATGGCACACCACCGTTTTCTGTTGGAAAGACAGAAGAGGTATTTACTTAGATCCCAGACCTCTCAAGCTTAAATTACCTGAGGGCCAAATTTAGCAATGGTGGACAGTAACAGTATTTTTTTACTGTTACTGTTAAGCACATTTTTCCAATAGCTCTTAACTTCATTACATTCCAAAGCATAGTATCAAAGTTTTTACACCACTACATTTCATAAAAAAAAAAGGTTGTTCCTTGTTATTTTGAACGGAAGAAATCACCACTCCCTCTGAGATGCAAGAACAATTCTTTGTAATGAACCCGTTCACTCATTGATTCATTCAGGCTGATCCGATAGCAACAAATTTTGAGTCGACAACTCGCTGACTAGTGATCCAGTCAAAATGGCCAAGAAACGGGATATCGTCAGAGCTTAAATGTGTGCGCGGCTGATGGTACAAAAAGTTACTAATACTGAATTTTAGTTGATTATTGTAAAGGAGAATCATATTTAGGTCATGACTGTCAGTTATTTGTGAGCTAAACCTGCTGTAAATAGAGCGGTTTAAGCCCATTGAAATGCTTGAATATGGATGCATTTGTTGGTCACAGTGTGTATGGGTTAGGCTATTTTAGGTAAAAAAAAAAAAAAAAAAAAATTATTGACCATGCCTATATAAAGCCAGTATGTTATCTCTTAACATGTACAGCCGCCATATTTTGCCCCATGTGACGTCAATACTTAGTTGTTTTTTTTTTATTGTCACCACATTTTTTAATACCATGTAAGCATATTTTTACACACTTGTTTGCACACTTGAATTATCAATAACCTAAATTGACACTTTAGTATATTGTTCAATGTTTTGTTAATGTCTTTAAATTAATGTGTTCAGTATAAAGTTTAATGTTTTGATAGTGTATTTACTGTACTTTTACTGAAGTACTTGATTTTTGTAATCCATCCACCACTGGTTATAAGTATATTTTAGTAAACATATAAGGACAATGCGTGTTATCGTAACTAATATTAAATTAGAAGTAGTTCAATAATCAGGCTCTATCTTGAACTGTACTTTGTCTTTGACATATGTAAGGGATAATGCACGGCTAGCTGTGCATTAAACGATTTTATTACACGGCTCTCTGGAATGCTTGATTCTGATTGGTCAGTTGAGACATTTGCAGGTTCGTTCTTTTCAAATAATAACCGCTCCAAAGTAATAACGCATAGCCGATGCATTGTATGTTTAGTAATCCTCCGCCAACAAAGACTACCGCTGGCGCCATCTGTGACAAACACTGGACAATATATATATATATACATATATATTCATATGTACATGTTATAAATTGTCTTACTAACGTACATCGTTTGAATGTTAGTCACGTGGTACTATATCAAGCTGCCAGAAGGATAAAAATGTTAATTTAAAACAAATATGCTAAGTGTGTATATTTTCCAAATTCATATTCATGTCCAAGCCTCTTATGCATGTCAAGTAGGGACAAGCGGGATATGCAAGAGGTGAAAATTATAGCTTTATTGCATGAGTTTTCAGATACAAGACCCTCCGCTTCGCGTCGGGTCCTGATCACACTGTCGGGGCTTATTTCTGCGATAACTACCGGCTGCCTGTACATTATCCCTTACTTAATGCACAGCTAGCCGTGCATTATCCCGCTTATACCTTGGTTATTTGCCAGCATTGACAAGTTAAACCTGTTAATGATGTTCGCATCGCAATATTTGACCGGAAGGGTAAAAATGATGGTTATTTTCGTCAGTAAGGCTCATTAGCGCTAGCATTCTGCCCGCTTCAAATCAAACTCGGAGATGAAATAGTGCGGTAAGATCACAATTATTTGAATGAAAATTCAATTGAGAGAGATGACAGTTGTGAGTTACCTGCGTCTGCGCATCTCTCTACAATGAAGCTGTGTGTCAAACAATTTAAAGCTGTGTCAAATACAGCGATTTTACACCTCGTTGCTGAGGAATATAATGTAGCGATCTAGAATCTAGGCCATTTTATGCAAAAGTCTCTCCCTCTGTGTGTGTGTGTGTGTGTGTGTGTGTGTGTGTATATCAATTAAAGCAGTGCATTACTATATAGAACGGTGATTAAACTGACTCGGAACTACCTGTGCATTAAACGGTTTTAATGCATAGTGTACCTGCCAGCCAATCAGAATCAAGTATTCAGAGAGACCATAGTATAACTTGACGTATACACTGTTGTACAGTGTAACCGTTTCTATCAGAAACTATTTCAAAATTAGAATTTGAAATATTAATCTACACACCCTTGGACCCACCTACCTGCACAAGCGCTAACGGCAAAGCCCACCCTCTTTTGTACACGGTCAAAGATGACGTAGAAGCCCTCCATCACAGTGGCTCCAATGACCAAGCCGTTTGCTGAAGGGGAGATTCCGAAACGGAAACAGTCCAGTGTGCCGTCAATGTTGGTGACTGGCTGGACGTACAGCTGCGGAGACAAAATTTGGTGTCAAGGAAAGAGCAAGTACTTACAATCCAGGTTTCTGGTAATTTTAAGAAACTGTGTAACATCACATCAAATCCACAAAGTATATTATTAATTTAGAGCCTATGTACAATAGAGTGCAATATAGTGATGATGTATAAACTGTTCAAAGAGAGCTACAATTTTACATGTTTAATTTAGGTTTATTTTTATTTCAGTTCTAGTTTGGTTTAATTTACTACAACTAAATGGAAATTTGAAATATTACCGTGGCAACTAACTAAAATTTCAATTTTAATTTTAGTAACTTCAATTAACAAAAATCTTTTTTATTTTTTGTTAACAATAAACTACTACCAAACTAAACAAAGGCCATTAAAGCACAAAATATACTTTGTTCTTTACGCATGTACATGTCAAACGCGTAGCCTTTCAGACATCTGTTGTTGTTAAAGTCTCCAGTATTTTGTTGTTTTTTTGACTCTTTAGTTTGGTCTTTTACTGTGAAATAACAACAGTGTTGCCAACTTGTGGAACAACTGATTATTGCAAAACAAATTCAAAGCGCATGTGTGACCTGCGGTTACAAAGTAAGGTTACAAAAATCAGGCAGTGCACATTATTCTGGTGACAAAATGCACTGTATGCGGACTCGCGTAAACGTAAAACCCGAAGTAAACTTTGGGCATTAGTCCTAACCTGTGGAAGAATGGTGATGCGAAAGGACTGGCTGGTGTTCGTTGCTCTGAGGTAGATTGAGATTTTGGGAAAAAACCTCCATGGCGATTCGCCTCTCATCCAACATGCAAGCTTGGTGCCATCAAAAAATCCCGCCGAGAAATCCTCAATCTGGCAGAGAACAGGGTTGCACACAATCAATTGTAACTAAGGAGTCATTTTGAAGACTGAGGCCCTTTAACATGCACAAGATTGCGTATGTGAGGCAAGTCGTTTGCCAAAATGGAAGGTCATACCAGTGATGTTTGCATAATGGCCTCCACCACAGCACTAAACACATTTCCAGGAAGTCGCAGTAAAGTCGTCCCACTATCCACAATGGCTTTATCTGAGTTGTACTGAACGAAACGAACAAAGGGAGAGAAAGATCAGTCAAGGCCTCCATCAAACAAAAAGCAATACCTGCTCTGCTCCTCTCAGGATTTCATAAACAAGATCACTGCATTCTTAGTAGTGATATTCTCTGCCGTATATCTTATTGAATGCTGGAATTACTCCACTGGCAGCCTTTAAAGGTACAATTTCAGCTCAGCCTTGGAGCAATTCCAGTCACGACTCTACTGTCCTCACAAGGTCAAATAACCATAGTGTTTTTAACTCCATCACTATCTAAAAGGATGGACTGGATTTTCTGGTTGAATTGGCTTTGTTCATAATAAATGCAAAAGTGAGCTGGGCTTTTGAGCTGGGCTGTGGCATGTACCTCTTTGCAGTCTAGGTTTAAATTTTGGGCTCCAACTTCAAGCTTCAAGACTTCCACTTGATAGTACCATTCTTCTAGGACTGGGGTATACCAAACTGAACCCCGGTACAAGGTGGGCTCAACTCCGCCCATGATCTGAAACGCAACACAAAGACATCAAAGCATGTAATCTGAGGCATATCAGCTTTCCTTTGTATATATTAAAAATCTTCCAAGATATTAACAATGAATTAAATTTAAGGCAAGACAATACAGGTTAACAGGGTTTTAAATTTTTACCAATAATTTCCTCTGTTGATTAGTCACAGTCCATTAAGACAGTTGTTTTATATTACAAGATTTCTGAAATGTTATGTTGAAATATGCAAATGAAGTATTATTATGAGGTATTATTAAAATATGCACATTTGCATACATTTTGAGAACAGAAATTTGAACATTGGATACATTTTTGTTTTAATTTGTTGACATATTAAAGTTTTTTTTTTCTTTTATGTAAAATATCTTACTCAGGACAGTACTAAATAAAAAATAACATGCATTTTGTATGATCTCTCTTATTTTGTTAAAATTATTCACATTTTCACAGATTCTGCAAGGGATTCCCAAACTTCCGCATGCCACTAGGTATATTAGGTGAAAGAGGTCCAGATGACAAAAAGTTTAAGAATGTCTGCGTTACATGTAAATAAGGAATAATGTAAATTGTGCATTTTAATGTGTTTGAAAGACCAAAGCCTTCCACACACACACACACACACACACAGTAATTATAGGATCTATTTCAGTTCTTAAATCATATTTAAAAACAAAACTCTGGTTAGAAGACAAGGTATATATGAACAGTGTTGGGGAAAGTTACTTTTAAAAGTAATGCATTACAATATTGCGTTACTCTATAAAAAAGTAACTAACTGCGTTACTTAGTTACTTTTTATGGAAAGTAATGCATTACGTTACTTTTGCGTTACTTTTTGTCACCTGGGCTGGGCTCACTTATTTATTTTTAATAACAGAAAACCCAAAAGTTATATTTTTGGCAACTGTAAAGGCCCTTTCACACAAAGAGTGAAATTAATAAGCCTCAGGCTGAAGAAAATGCCTCTGCCTCTACACTTACTCCCAATTTCTCTTAACACGAGGACAGGAAAGGTGTCAGTAAATAAATAGCAAAACAAAGTAACTTGCGCTACTTATTTGAAAAAGTAATTCAGATATTTTCTTGTTAATTTAAAAGTAATGCGTTACTTTACTAGTTACTTGAAAAAAGTAACCTGATTACGTAACTCGTGGTACTTGTAATGCGTTACCCCCAACACTGTATATGAATGGCTATTGTCCATAATTTGAATCAAAGTGGCTAAACCCGTAGTCTACAAAATCTGAGACTCTGATCAAAATTGGCCCCTAGTGAAAGATTTGAGACGGGAGTCTCATGTTATTAACCGGTAAACTGGAGTTTAACCATATGAGTTGCTGCCGTAGGTAGCGTTCAGGCTTCCAACTTTCATAAATCAGATCAGTTAACACGTCTCAAGGCCAGATGAGATTGGGTTTCTCAGCACTACTCAAGAAACATAATAGCTCAGCGCGTCTCTGCGTCTCACACCTCCGCTGCCTCCTATAGGACGACGTGTCTCGTTAGTGAGAAGCTAATTAAGCTAAAGAGAGCCCCCTGCTGCTGGCACATTCTGTTAGCAATACGGGAGTGCTGGAAGAAGAGGTGGCCACGTGTCCCGCAGAGAGGAGCAGATGGGAAGCACAGTGGGGAGGGGTGTGTCCTGTGTCCACCGCTGAACAATGTCCAAAGCCTTTTGGAAATATTTGACTAGCCTCTTAATTGGATGCTATTTGCAGAAGTCAGAAGCATTTTATTTTTATTTATTATTATTATTATTTATTTATTTTTATGATCTAATATTCTTAGACATAAACTAAGGAAAAATAGGTAGATGAGCCATCGTATTGTAAGTTTTAAAAAAATCTGATTGATTAATTAATGATTAAATTAATAATAAAAAAATGTATTTTTAATTTTTTAAATTTTTTTTACAAAGAATTACAACTTTTATTTTCGATTAGGACGACAGCAGTAAAACAGATAAATAAACACTAAATACAGCTAATAAAAGTAGAAAACAGTGTTTATCTAGATGATTGAATGAATGAATCAATCAATCAATTTCACAATAGTGTGAAATAGATTTATTATTTAAAGCAATACACTACAGACAAAAACACTGATCACTGACACTGGTCCATTTTGAGATTTTGGTATATTTATGCTTCCAAAACTTGTCATCTTTCAGACTAGTGGAAATTTCTAAATATATTTACTTGAAGTACCCCTCATATTTTAAAATGAATATTTTAATAATTAAGTATCAGATTTGCATGTTCGCAGTTCTCTGACATTGGTTAATGGTCATATGACATGCAGGTAAAGAAATAAAATGTTTCATGTTTTTAAGAAGTGTTTTATTTTTGATTGATGTTAGTGATTTATTTTATTTTAATTTTCCTTTTTTATTATTTAATTACTTATTAGCTTTTCATTAAACTCTCGAACCCCAGTTTAAGAAACATAATGTTGACGTTATGTAATCTTTAAACCACTTCATGTTGTTAATAATGGAATATATTTTCTTTCTCTTTGTATTTATCTTTCTCTTTGTATTTGTATCAATATGGTACAAGATTATGTTACTGAAACAATGTGATAACAAGATAGGTCAAAAGTAATCTAAAAGTAATTAAAAAGTAGTCTGATTATGTTACCTAAAATGTGTAATGTCATGGATTATGTTACTACAGTTTTTGTCATGTAATTATATATGTATATTATATTCCAGGAAGAACGATTATTGATTAAAAATTCAACATTTTTTGTAAAATTCTGTAAAATTGTTCATAGAGTCTGTTGCACCATTGTTTTAAAACATGATATATTCAGTTAAATATTGTGGAACCCTCTATAATAATAATGTATTTCTAATAAACCTCTACCTAAACACCATGTAAACAAACTAAAAGTAAATGCTATAGAAGTTTTCTGGATTTTTTTTTTAACTGAACAAAGACACATTTACAGTTTTTTTTGTTTTTTTTAATAGATATAATGATTTAAGTTGACTTTTCAAATAAAATGTTTTTTTTGGACTGAATTAATAACTATTAATACAAATACTTAATTTTTGGAACTAAGCTTGACAAATCATTATAAACAAAACTTTTTCAAACATCTGCCATGAAAAGTATTACCTATATATGTTAGAGGTCCTGCATATACTACATAATAGTTTTCATGTTAACACGATCAGAGTTGTGTACACACAATAGCACTAAGTTGGATTAATTTTTAACTAATTTAGATTGTATATTTTTGTAGTTCGGTGCAAGACTACTTCTGGTTTGGTACACACCAGGCTGCCGCCTGCCGGGTCTGCTGTAGTGCTGGCAGAGACTCCTGCTCCACACATCTGGAGAGAAAACACATCTGGTATGCCGGTCTCTCTCACAACGGAGTTGAAGAAGGGCTCCACTGATGGGTCAGGCTGGTAGGAGAAAAATACACAATTCATCTTAAGGAAATTGAAACCAATTTTTAAATATGTATTTTCAAATAATATAATACTAACGCCTAAACATAGTACAAATCAATATTTGTACTGAGTATTTATTAATAATTGAGAAAAAAGATAAGACAAAGAAAAGACAAGGAACAGATGAGAAAAAATATGCTCTCATAAATGTTAAATAAAAAAGTCCCTAAAAGAGAAGAAAAAAGTTTCATACTATCTATCGTACAGTAATATATTAAAAATGTACCATGGCACTAATCATTTACCATGGTACATTATCCATTACTTTCTGAAACATGGCTCTTAGTAATAGCAAATATACATTGACATTTGCAGATAAAAGCGCTGCTGTTTGAGGATCTAAGCCACACCTTTGTGACCCCAAAATTTAACATGTGACAACTATAACTGAGCCAAATCAAACAGTAGCACCCATCCCTAAAATAACACACCTTTTCTCAATAACACACCTATATAACATGCACTTACCCGAGCCAGTAGAGGATATGCAAGTCCAAGAATTCCCTGCCAGTTGATTCCAGGCAGAAAGAAGCCTTCTGAGGTGAGGATTGCGGCTATGTTGATGGTGATTGTACCACTGGGCCCTTGAGGAATGGTGATGCGGTCAGTTCCCAGCTCCCCTTCCCATTCTCCCTGTGTGTATTTTACTGCAACTCCCCTCCCGGAGCTCTGATATGTACTGGAACTGAGCAAATCATCATGACATTAATTCATCACTAATGCACTGCTGAACTTACAAACATCACTCACTGACACACATTACAAAAAACTGGAATATAATGAATGTAATTTTTTTCTGGATGCTCTGTTATAAAAGAATGTGATGTAGTGGTAATGTGCGTTTGATGTTACAGTGCTCTGTTGTAGTAGAATGTGATGTAGGGATGTGATCTTTCAATGCTTTGTTACAGTGGTGGGATTTAAGGATTTTATCTTACAATGCTCTGTTACAGTAGTGTATGATGTAACTAAAGATGTAATGTAGGGATGTGATCTTACAGTGCCCTGTTATAGTAGTGTGTGAGGCAGGGATGTGATCTTACAGTGCTCTGTTATAGTAGTGTGTGAGGCAGGGATGTGATCTTACAGTGCTCTGTTATAGTAGTGT